>JAQGAH010000484.1:0-36306 GCA_034696885.1 Lepidocyrtus paradoxus | reverse complement strand
TCAGATTTTCTGACGTTATTCGAGACATTACAAAACCTCTAATGTAATGATTTTAAAGTATTTTTATTATTTATATTCTATATTTATATATATTATTTGTAAACTATTGACTGATTTAAATGATAGTTAAGAATAATCTAAGATAAATTTATATTATTAAACTAATAAGAATGAAAGTATTAAAATTTTACTTAATATAAGGTACGAAGTAATTACGTGTCGTTATGTCCAACTCTTCAGCAAATTGGACTTTAAAGTTTTTTGACTACGTGTCGTTTTGGGCACGTGTCATTATGGGCGCCTCCCCAACCAATTCCCCGCAGCATAACTTCAGTAACCTGTTGCTTGTTTACTATTATTGAAGGTGCTCACGGGTGTGAGTTCGGATGTGACCTTGCAGATGATGTTTTCTCGCAAACGATTTTGAGCATAATTGGCATGGATAGGGTCGCTCACCAGTGTGAGTTCGGATGTGAGTTTTCAGACTTCCTAGTTTTCCAAACGATTTTGAACACAATTGGCATCGATGGGGTCGTTCACCAGTATGAGTACGAATGTGCTGTTTCAGAACATGTTGCCGTCCAAACGATTGTGAGCATAACTGACATTGATAGGGTCGCTCACCAGTATGAGTTCGGATGTGAGTTTTAAGATTTCCTTGCTGCGCGAACGATTTTGAGCATAACTGGCATCGATGAGGTTGCTCACCAGTATGAGTTCGGATGTGAATTTTCAGACTTCCTTGTTGTGCGAACGATTTTGAGCATAACTGGCATCGATGAGGTCGCTCACCAGTGTGTGTTAGGATGTGAGTTTTCAGACTTGCTAGTTTTTCAAACGATTTTGAACACAATTGGCATCGATATGGTCGTTCAGCAGTATGACTTCGGATGTGAATTTTCAAAGCACTTGGATCCGCAAACGATTTTGAACACAACTGGCATTTATGGGGTCGCTCACCAGTATGAGTTCGGATGTGAATTTTCAGACTTCCTAGAGACGTAAACGACTTTGAGCAAAACTGGCATCGATAGGGTCGCTCACCAGTATGAGTTCGGATGTGTTTTTTAAGATTTCCTTGTTGCGCGAACGATTTTGAGCATAACTGACATTGATAGGGTCGCTCACCAGTGTGAGTTCGGATGTGCACTTCCAGAACATTTTGCCGTCCAAATGATTTTGAACACAACTGGCATTTGTGGGGTCGTTTGCCCGTATGAGTTCGGATGTGCCTTTTCAGATTTGCTTGGTCTCCAAACGATTTTGAGCACAATTGGCATCGATGCGGTCGCTCACCAGTATGGGTTTGGATGTGCACTTTCAGAGCTCCCCGATGCAAAAATGTTTTGGAGCACAACTGGCATGGATAGGGTCGCTCACCAGTATGAGTTCGGATGTGAATTTCTAGCACATGTTTATAACCAAACGATTTCGCACACCACGTGCATTTATGCGGCTTCATTCCCCTAACTTCAGTTACTCTTTTTTTTCTTGGTGACATTTTCCCAGCAATAGCACTCCCTTCTTGAAGTTTATGTGAAAGAGTGTGAGGTATTCCAATGGGCTGATACGGTGAATACAAATTGTCACAACGAGTAATCCTAACCTTACAAGTTGGTAGATTTTTCTCCTTAGTTTGCAGTTTTACGGTTTCGAGAATTCTGGAACCCTTTGGTAATTTTGATTGCTTTGTCTGGTGAGTTAGAAGCTAAATAAATAATGCAAGAAACATTTTTTCGACTCAACTTAATTATTTTAAAACTGTAAATGATTTTTAATGATGTAGTTTCTAAATGAACTTACATGTTTCATAAGTTGATCAACTGTCGTATACATTAGAAAACAGTGGGAACATTTGTACAAACTCTTATTCTTCTTCCTCAAACCCAATGGCTTGGAAGCTACCTTATCTGTACTTTCATCGCCAGCAATATCACTATCA
This sequence comes from Lepidocyrtus paradoxus, assembly GCA_034696885.1. NCBI lineage: Eukaryota > Metazoa > Arthropoda > Collembola > Entomobryomorpha > Entomobryidae > Lepidocyrtus > Lepidocyrtus paradoxus. Next base: position 34,364 of record JAQGAH010000484.1, on the reverse strand, counting down.
CTACTTTCCCGTTTACATTTGCTCATTTTCCTTTTCATCTTGTTCTTGTCGGAGTACATAGCCACATCCGTGTATGTATGTCCACTTGAAAATAATGCGATGGGAAAATGAAAGATAAATGGCCAACTTCTTTAACTCAGTTAAACAGAACTATAAAAAATTCAATATTATTCGAAATTTGTTTATATTGTATCCTGCTTGCTACATGCTACACGATGTGGTTCATGAGTGTATGTTCACAAGTAAACCTTGTAGTATCTGGGTATTTTATCCCGTCTTACTATCCTCTTTCCAAATTCAACAAAATGTGCGTCTATCTCACAAGGAGTGCATTGTTGTAATGAAACTTCAATCCCATTACAATGTTTTACACGAAAAAGTTGATACCTGAAGAAGATACGTACAGAACGTATCGCATTTAATTTCATATGATTATCCCTTTTTAGTTTTCAACATCCATCTCCTTATTCTCAGTCGTTCCAAAAATAAGAAGCTACTTATTCTACATCTTTCATTTCGCTATGCGTACACAACAAGGGTTTCATGCTAAAGTCATAAAAATCCCACAGGTATCCTTGAAGCATAAATGAGACCTTACAATCCTCGCACCTTGGTTTAAAAGCCCGCAGGACAAAACTGACTAAAAATAGCATGGGGTTTTTTCCACTTTAATGGATGCCAATGCCCCTTATGTACCCTTTTATGACAATAAAATCTCTGTTACCTACTAGGATTAAAATATCATGTTCTACCGTTACCAAACCTATTTTTAGTTGAATAAGAGGTGCACTTTGTTGCATATGCAGCAATAAATAGCATGTGAAACGTATTTCATGCTGGTTTTTACTATGAAATTCTGAATACTCATGGTTTCACAAATACTGAGAAACTCTAAATTCAACAGCTAAGAATTTTTCAATCCTGCTTTTTAAATGGTAGGTATGGATCATACAGATGGGACAATTTAGAAGATGGACGACTTTCGATTACAACTTTCCTCCAGAAGAAGGCCAAATTTTATTTTCACATAATAACATATACAACATATGATGTTATATATCATTGAAACTCATTTTTATGCTGGTTTTAATTACCCAATTCTGAATGCTCACCGTTTCACAAATCGTGCGAAAATCAAAAGTATAAAATATTTTGTTACTATTTACATATACATGCAAATTTCAAAATTCTGTCCTTCTCGGTTGGTATCAGAATCACAACCAATTCACCGTAGCATAACTATTAATTTGTCAATTGTTTACTATTATTGAAGTTGCTCATTGGATGCCGAGTTTGGATGTGATTATTGAGAGTATCCAGTCGCCCAAACGATTCTGGACATTACTGGCATTGATAAGGTCGCTTTCCGGTGTGAGTTTGGATATGAAATTTCAAATGTTCTAGTTGCACAAATGATTTTAGACATAATCGGCATTGATAAGGTCGCTCACCAGTGTGAGTTCGGATGTGGCTTTTCAGACTTCTCAGTTCCCCAAACGACTTAGAGCAAATCTGGCATTTATGGGGTCGCTCACCAGTATGAGTTCGGATGTGCATTTTCAGATCTCATTGTCGGGAAAATGATTTTCGACATTTCAATGAGCAAGACACACAACAAGGATTTAATGCTAAAGTCATAAAAATCCCACTGCAGGCATCCTTGAAGCATAAATGAGACCTTACAATCCTCGCACCTTGATCTCAAAGCCCGCAGGACAAAACTGACTAAAAATAGCATGGGGTTTTTTCACTTTAACGGATGCCAATGCCCCTTTATGCACCCTTTTATGCCAATAAAATCTCTGTAGCCTATCAGGATTAAAACATTATGCTCAACCGTTACCAAACCTATTTTTAGGTGAATAAGAAGTGCACATGCAGCAATACATAGCATGTGAAACGTATTTCATGCTGGTTTTTACTATTAAATTCTGAATAATACTCATGTCATGTTTTCACAAATACTGAGAAACTCTAAATTCTCTTCAACGGCTAAGAATTTTTCAATCCTTGGCAGAAATAGATCATATAGATGGGACAATTTAGAAGATGGTCAATATCCAATCACCCCTATCCAGAAGAAGCTCAAATTACATTTTTACATACTTATGTAGCATAATATTTGTGATTCACTATTCAAACGCATGTGTCATATACAAGTCTCAATGCTCACGTTTCAGAATTGCTAAGAAAATTCAATTTTACACAAAATATTTTGTTGCGGTATTCGATATTCCATCAATAGCCGTGAATTAGCATAAATTTATTAATCTGTCGTCTGTTTGCTGTTATTGAGTTACTCACCAGTATAAATGCGAAAGTGCTTCAGATGTCCTTGTTGCCCAAACGCTTTCGTACAAAACAGGGATTGAAAGGGTTGCTCACCAGGGTGAGTTCTGATGTATATGTTCAGACGTCCCTATCGATGCCAGTTGTGCTCGAAATCATTGAATCATTTGCGCAATGATTTAGAGCTCAGCTGGGATCGAGGGGGTCGCCGAACGGTATGAGTTCAGATGAAAATTTTCAGACATCCTGGATTCGCAAACAATGTTGAGTATAACTGGCGTTTATATTATGTGGCTTCATCCCAAGTTGACAAGTTTTCCACCTTAGTTATAGGTTCCCATACTTCCGGAAGTCTTCGGTGACTTTACTTGCTTCATCTGGTGTGTAAGAAGCTAAATAAACAATACAAGAAAAAAAATGCGACTGATATAACTTACTGATTAAAAAACGTATAAATTAGAAAGCAGTATTTATACAAATTCTTACGTATATTTTCTTACCTTTCTTACCATATTACCTTCACTATTTTCTCAGTTTCCGTTTCCTCTTGTTCATGTCTGTTTACACAGCCGTACTCACTTGCAAAAATACGATGCAAATAATATGATGGAAGACAAATGACAAACTTAATAACTCAATTAAAGAAAACTATCTAAACATTTAATCGAAACGTTTATCTCCCGTTCCCAACTTCACAAAATGGCCCGTTTTGTATAAAAGTTAGAAGGTTCACACATGTAATTTTTTTGTACCTGGGTATTTGTTCTGTTCACTTATCCTCTTTACATTTTCAACAAAATGTTCGTCCACCTGACAAGGAGTGCATTGTTGTAATGAAACTCCAATCACGCCACAATGATGCTTTACCCTTAAAAGTTGATTCCTGAAGAATATACATACGTTTAGAATGTACTGTAGTTATTTTCATATGATTGTCCCTTTCCAATTTTCAACATCAACCCCTTTCTTCTAAGTGGTTCCTCAAAAATAAAAAGCTATTTATTTTACGTTTCATTTCCCTATAGTGCAAGACCCACGAACGAATATTTCCTTCATGCCAAAAAAAATCAAACTGCAGGTGCGTGGTGATCCCTTGAAGCAGAAGTATAAGAACTTAAATCCTCGACCCTTTTTTGTATCAAACCCCGCAGGACAAAACTGACTAAAAATAGGATGGGGTTTTTCACTTTAATGGATGCCAATGCCCCTTTATGCACCCTTTTACGGCAATACTCTCTATTATTAGGATTAAAGTATTATGCTCAACGGCTAACCAACCTATTTTTAGGTGAATAGGAAGTGCATTTTGTTGCACATGCAACTATATATAGTATGCGAAACGTATTTTTCATGCAGGTTTCTATAATGAACTTCTCAATACCCACGGTTTTACAATTACTGAGAAAATCTAAATTCTCTTCAACGGCTAAAAATTTTCAAGTTCTGTTTTTCTCGTTCCATGTCACAATCACCTGCCATGTCATAACCTCCGTAGCACAGCTTCCTCAATCTGTCGATTGTTCGGTTTATTCCTACAATATTATTATTATGATTGCTGCCATTTATGTCGGAGATGGAAAACAATGGACTGGGTTGGCAGTGGGGGTTAGTATATGAATGAATGGATGAGAGAGAAGAAACTGAACTGCATTCCAGGACCGTTTCGTTATGCATTTTTGACAGTGCATGGTCCTATTATTTCCCTGCACAATATGCAATAATGCATGCATAACAAAAGCTTATTCAACTGAATGATAGGGGCAATAATATATTACAGCTCCTTGCCTGCTTTCCCATTATTTTCAAAAGTAGTTTTTGTAAATGAGGAATAGAAACGAAATTGTCACTGGTACGTCTCGTTCCGTTACAGAATACCGGGTGCATTGTGTTGATTGTATGGCTACCCGGAGTGCATCGTTGCATATGCAACTTTCCAAACTAGAAATAAACCCCTTCAATGTCAATTTTTGGTGATGAAATGATCTGCCTTTTTGCATTACAAGTAACTGATCCCATTTCACACAAGCTGCCAATAAAGATGCCCAGAAATGAGTGAATGGTGGATAAATAGTTTGTCCAAGACCAAATTTAGTCGTTTTGTTATAAACTCACGAGATTTTGATTGAAGGATGATGCTCGAATTTTGCTAATTTTTACCAACAACAGCAATGCGCAATGTTTTATCATATCAATCATTTGATGATTGATATTTTTGTCTTTATCTTCAATATTGTCATCATCAGCGCTGTAGAATTTTCTGATTATCCCAAAGTCAAGCGATTTTGGAATGAATTCAAATCAGACCATGCTCAAGTGGTTTGAGGTGACGCTTAGTCCCATTATGCAGATAAAAAGGGATCAATCAAAGATAAACTTGGATGTATGTAAATGTAAAATTTAATTTATGTAACATCATCAGTTGGGAAAGTCGTTGACTATATCGTTTTTCTAGCTAGAAACTACCATCTTCACCATAAATAGATAGCGCATAGTCTAATTACGATCTTGTCTTGTCTTGCACTTTGCAAGATAGCACTTTAGTTTTGTTCTTACTTTGACTGAACTTTATCATGGATCGTACAATCATTTCATTGTGCCTCATTGCCTTAGGCATTGCTGGAACCTCATCCTCAGTCTCCATTAATGACCCAGCTGCCCTTTTAGCAAATGACCTTGCCAGAGGTAACTCTGGAGAGAATTCCCTACTGGAGAACGGAATAACTAAAACAATAGTGGTAATTTGGTTAGTTTATTCCATTGACAATTTAATAAAACATCAGGAAATAATACTTTGACCTACTGAACTTTAAGCCTGACCTCATCAGAAATGCCGGCTACCCCGTAGAGATCCACAATGTGACAACTGCTGACGGTTACATCTTACAACTGCATAGGATTCCTTATGGCAAGAAGTGTGGGCCAGCGGAAGGAAAGCGCGTGATTTTTGTTCAACATGGATTATTATGCGATTCATCGAATTGGGTGACCAGTGGCCCAGAGAAAAGTTTAGGTCGGCTTTAATTGAGTTTTCCCCAAAAACTAATAGTTTATAGTACCATGAATTAAATTATAATTAAGTACTAACAGTAAATTATTTTTTATACGCAAATTTATGCAGGTTTCATGCTAGCCGATGAATGCTACGTAATTAAATTTTTAATAATCATCTTAATATTAACTTTTACTAACCTTATTTTTATATACCACCCAGTGACAATTATAATCAAAATTATTTTTCAAGGACGTATGGCTTGGAAATGCTCGTGGAAACACATATTCAAGGAGCCACGTTTTGTTCAATCCTGATGTCGATAAAGATGCTTACTGGTCTTACAGGTGAATTTGAAAGCAAAGATACATTGTCGGTATTGCATATTTAATTGTGGAAGTAATTAACAACCAAGGTAAAATATTTTTCTCTTTGTTCCAGCTACCACGAAATGGGAGTTTATGACCTTCCAGCTAACTTTGACTAGTATGTTTCAATTTATACTAGTTACTTCACGAACATTTTTTTTACAAATGAAAACATGTTGCATTCCATAATATACAGCATTCTGGAACTAACTGCAACGGACGGTCTATATTACGCTGGTCATTCAATGGGGACTACAATGTTTTGGATTTGCATGTCCGAACGGCCCGAATACAATTCCAAAATTAAGCTGATGAGCGCATTGGCTCCAGTTGCTCATACCGAGCATATGATTAGTCCCATCAAATACATTGCTCCCTTTGGAAATGATCTTCAGGTATTTAATTTACTAATTTGACATACTAACTTTGATAACTAATTTCTTTTGATGAGGAAATCGGAGCGCTTTTATATTTCATCATATTTCTGTATTTATATTTTAGTGGCTTCTTCGAATGATTGGAATTCATGAATTTTTTCCATCAAGCGAGTTCTTTGAAATAATTGGGAAACTGTTTTGCGAAGAAAATGACCCGTTCCAAGTGGTATGCTCGAATGTGCTGTTCTTGTAAGTTTGTTTATTTTTATACATTTACGGGTTTTATTGCGGGATTATCTGCACAAAATAAAAAATAATTAAAAATCATTGGTTTCAATGATTAGGCTTTGCGGGTACAATTTCGATCAAGTTGACAAGGTACGTAGGCTGTCTTTTTTGGACCAAGTTTATTAATATTTGATTGAATTGTTGAGGATATGATGACAATTTCTGGCGTCACTTTACAATAGGAAATATTGCCTGTGATTCTGGAGCATCTCCCTGCTGGGCAGTCTGTCCGAACGCTTGTTCATTACGCCCAAGGTGTACCTGGAAAAACATTCAGTCAGTTTGATCACGGTCGGGCAAAGAACCTGGAATTATATGGACAACCGACTCCTCCAGAATACGACTTTTCCAAGATTACTGCGCCCATTGCGCTATACTGGGGACAAAATGATTGGATGGGAGCAGCTCCCGTACGATATCATAATTTTGCATAATTTTATTCTGTTAGAGGATTGGAATTTTTTTATAATATTCCATCCGTATTTCTAGGACACTCACCGAGTTGCCGAAATTTTACCAAACATTCAGCGAAAATACAGAGTCAATCATGACAATTTCAACCATCTGGACTTTTTGATTGCCAAAGATGTCAGAACTTTATTGAACGAGCCTGTTATCGAGTTCATGCGAAACTTTTAATTATACTAATATTCTTACCAAGTCCTACAAAACTTAATATAATTTGTTGTGCAGAGGAAATCAAAAAACATAAATAAAAATTAATGCATCATTTTAAGTAGTATGTAACTATAATTTGAGCATTTTACAAATTACTTTAATTAGACCGAGATAGTGATTAGAGGATGCACATGACATTTTAAGTTTCACGGTACTTCAAAAGCTGTGATTGACGGTTGATCGATTGAAGTGATTGATGGATTGGTAACTGCGTCTTAAATCATATCTCCGATAAGTGGCATTCATCACTAATGTGTGATGTTGAAATATAGCATTACAATCTATAGTTAATTGATAAAAAGCTAGATCCGCCTCAAAGATAAGCACGTGCCCAACTGTCTCCAGAAAAAAAATGTCCATGTCCTGATGTCCCCTGACTAAAGTTTAATCTTTGTTACTATTTATTAAACCATGGTGGTGACAACTTTATACCTTGTATTTAGTGAGCGCTTACAATTTTGGCTTTGTCAATGTCAGATGCACTTCGCACTCTTCTCAGAGAACATAAATGTTGCTGATGAACTTCATGATAGTTTGTCTATATAACTGGTTGATAAGATATCGACATTGGACTTGCCATAGATATACGTAATAAGCATAGCTCACAAAATCGGCAATAATGACTCAGATGAAATGCAATGCCAAATGCTACACCCATATAAAATTGATTGATTAAGTAATTCACTACAGTTGATCGGCCATCGGTAGTGGGGATGGTTAGTTTTGAAATTGTTAACTTAAATTCAAACAAAATGGGACAAAGAAGCCAGTTGATGATTCTCCTAGCATTGCTAGGATTAGCAACACTGGGCAGTGCAAATCTTTTTGCTGACAACGAAGACGGAAAACTGACCGTGGTAAGGAGTCTTCTGAAATTTATGGGTATTGAATATAACAAGGTTTTACTTACCATATTGGTATTTTTTTGCAATTATAGCCAGAGTTGATTAGAAAATATGGATATCCCGTGGAAGAACATAATATTACAACCGCCGACGGCTACATCCTCACCGCCCATCGGATGCCTTATGGGAAAAATTGCGGGCCTGGAGAAGGAAAAAGGGTTATCTGGCTTCAGCACGGACTTTTAGGGGACTCTTCCAATTGGGTTGTTGCTGGAACGGAGAAGGGACTTGGTTAGAGAAATCTATTAAAAAATACACACAAAGAAATCTGATATGCAAAATTGCAAGCAAAAATCTCATATTTTTGTTGAATGTCGTTTTTTTACAGGATACAATTTGGCTGATGAGTGCTATGTAAGTATATATTTCGGATGGTAGGAGATGGGAAAACCATTCATAAAATTAAAACTAAAAATAATGCTGCAACAGGAGACAAAAAATAAATAGTTAAGGTGTGGCCTTGCTTAATTGGATTTGTATTTTTATTCACCGTAGGACGTCTGGATGGGGAATTATCGAGGAAATCGTTATTCCAGAGCCCACATCAGATTTAGTCCAGACACAGATAAGGAGGCATTTTGGACATACAGTTGGAATGAAATCGGCCTCAACGGTAGGAACTGTTCCACGGTTAACTTTAAAAAAATAATTAGATAAAGTGACTATTTTTTCAATTATGGGGAATATGAATTTTGCAGATCTACCAGCATCTTTCGACTATGTTCTGAACCACACTGGAGTTGATGGAATCTACTATATTGGTCATTCAATGGGAACAACAGGCCTGTTTGTTTGCTTGTCCGAAAGGCCCGAATATAATTCCAAAATTAAGCTGATGAGCGCCTACGCCCCGGTTGCATACACTGAGAATATGATCAGTCCCATTAACATTTTGGCTAATATTGACGAACAAATTGAAGTAAGTAACAAGAGCAGAGAAATACTTAGGAATTTTAAGAAACTGACGTTTCAAGGCTAACAATTCTATCTCGTTGAAATTATAGTGGTTTCTGAGAATTATGGGAATTTACGAATTTCTACCGAACAGCGAGTTCATGGGTCTAATCGGACAAACAGCCTGTCATCAAGATAGTCCTATCAAGGAACTTTGCAGCAACGTCCTGTTCCTTATCGCTGGCTACAATATAGATCAACTTGATACGGTATAAGACGAGCGAAAATTAAATTTGCATTTAAATTGCAGTAATTTAAGTATTAAGACAGCTTGGAATTAAGAATTTGTCATTTAATTTTGAAATTAGGATTTACTTCCAACAATGTTGGGTCACATGCCGTCCGGTGCCTCTGTCCGAAGTTTGGTTCATTACGCCCAGGGAGTGAACTCGAAACAATTTAGAAAGTATGATTACGGAAGGGAGGGTAACCTTGAGCATTACGGGGTCCCCAACCCACCGCCCTATGACATTTCCAGAGTTACCGCTCCAGTTGCTTTCTACTGGGGAGAGAATGATTGGCTGGGCGTGAAAGCCGTAAGTTTCTTGATCATCAGTTATAATCAGCCGTAATCAGTTCATTCATGAGTTTGCTAATTCCTTAATCTTACATGACAATGTTGTTTACAGGATACCTATCGTTTAGCCGAACTCATGCCTAACCTTGTACTCATGTACAGAGTCAATCATGACTTTTACAATCATTTTGACTTCCTCTGGGCTAAGGATAATCTCCAGCTGATAAACAAAAAGACCATCGACTTCATGAAAAATTTCTAAATAAATTTGATATCCGGTTCAATTAATTTCTAATTTTCAAAATATGCATTTGTTATATAAATGATTGTGTAGCTTTTCTTCTGAAGTCTTTCTATGCTGAAGATGAAATAAAGTTTAATCAGACACGCATTTTTACTTTCATAGTAAATGAGTATATTTTTGAAATTTTTATTTCAATGTGAAAACAAGACCACTTTTGCATCAAATCCTTCATCGGATATGCTTGTGCAACAAAAATGTCTTTGTTCCAGGAGTCCTGCATGACTAATACAATTATATGTATTATACAAGGTACTTATAAGTTTTGAAGGAGAAAGCGATAAAAATCAGTTAGCATTACTAATGCTAAGTATAGTAATTATATAACATTGGCATCAGCTTGATCGTTGCTAAAAAGTGTTATCTGACGTTTATTATCATGATCATGATTGATCGATTAATTTTGGAAAGCATTTGCGTAGTTGTGCTGAACTTACTTAATTTATTTAACGTTTTTCAATGTCATTGTCAGCAGTCATATAAGTGCACCCGTGTTATTATCAGAAATCTTTATTTACCTAATTATAAGCAATAATAAAATATCAATATCGGATAATGATAGCCAATTCCACGTAATAATTCCATCTTCTCTGCATCCTCGAAAATTCCAAGCGAATTCCCACGTTAAACGTTATGCCCCGCAAAATTATTATGCAAATCACTTGAACTTTAATCAAAGATGGGGCAAAATTAGCTGGTAAATACGCCTCGATAAACAGTGTTCTGTTTGGAATAGGATATAATCCTCCTGTGTAAACCTTTGTGCTCACGGATGGGCCATTATTGCGATATAATTAGCGAATCAAGGTTAAGATAGACAAGAGCATAAATATAGACTGGCTGCAGTTAGCAGCGATACTGCAGTTTGTGGACTAATTTCACACAAGTTGTGTCAAAATGAAGCTCCTTCTCTTAGGATTACTAGGGCTTGCAGCCCTAGTCAGTTCAAAATCTATTAAAGATCTCACACCGGAAGAGATTGCAAAATGGGAGAAATTCGATATGTCCTTACTTGCGGATGATAGTGATGGCAAACTGACTGTGGTATGTTTCTAAGGATTTGAATTAATACTTTCGCGCTGCTCATTTGCTTTCTAAATTATTATTGATATCAAATTTATTCGTCCAATTTTCAGCCAGAGTTGATCGCAAAGTATGGCTACCCTGTTGAGATTCACGAAATTACAACAGGTAAAAATCATTAATTTTACTAGTTAATTAGTCCAACGAAGGATAGACCAATAAAGACTTTCTTTGTTTCCCATTTTAATAGCCGACGGTTACATTCTCGAAGCTCATCGGATTCCATATGGGAAGAAATGCGGCCCAGCAGAGGGAAAGCGTGTTATCTGGCTTCAGCATGGACTTTTAGGGGACTCTTCCAACTGGGTTGTTGCTGGCGTAGACAAGGGATTAGGTAAAAAATGACGGTTTCTACAAGAAAACAAAATCGTATTACTCATATCATCAATTAATTGATATTTTGTCGAAAAACGTGTAGCTTACAATTTGGCTGATGCCTGTTACGATGTTTGGATGGGAAATTATCGTGGTAATACGTATTCCAAGAAGCACATCATTTTCGATCCAGTCAGAGATAAAGAGGCGTTTTGGACATTCAGGTAGGCATAATTTGCGCAATTAATGAACACTTGAGTTAAGTGCTATTGACATTGAGCTGACATTGAAGATGTGTTTAATTGATTTTTTTTCTTTTATTTTAGTTGGAATGAGCTTGGAACATATGGTAAGTTCTGTTCATACCTAGAATATAATGAAAAAATTGAAAAAAATTAATAAAAATAAAACAAAATTAACAATTAAAAAACAGATTTGCCTGCTGACTTTGACTACGTTCTGAATAACACTGGTACTGACGGAATTTACTATGTGGGCCACAGTATGGGAACTACAGGTTTCTGGGTCTGTATGTCCGAAAGGCCCGAATACAACTCCAAAATTAAATTGATGAATGCCTACGCTCCTGTTTCCTACACGGAGCATATGATCAGCCCAATCAGTCTCATTGCCCCTTTTGATGGTGAAATTGAGGTTTGACCCAATGGATTCAATTATTTCATATTTCAAACCATAAGGTTGGGAGAAACTAACTTTAAAATGTATTTCAATGACTGTAGTGGTTGCTGAGCATGTTTGGACTCTATGAATTTTTGCCCAACTCCGTATTCTTTGAGTTCCTTGGACGAACAGCTTGTCACAAGAACAGCCCTATCAAATTAGTTTGCGACAATATCCTGTTCCTTGTTGCCGGATACAATTTCGAACAACTTGACGAGGTAAATTAATTAATGAAATTGGTAAAAAATGGCATTTAAAAAAATCCCTTTTTCATTTCTCAAAGACGTTAAATTAAATACACACATTATGCCACTGACAGGACCTTATGCCTACTATCCTCGGACACATGCCTGCAGGCTCCTCGGTGAGAAACTTGGTTCATTATGCGCAAGGTGTGAACTCTGGCAAATTCCAGAAGTATGATCACGGTCGGGCAAAGAACCGGGAGATATATGGACAACCCACTCCACCTGAATATGATGTCTCTAAAATCACTGCCCCCGTTGCCTTCTACTGGGGAGAGAATGATTGGCTGGGCGTGAGAGACGTAAGTTTCCGATTCGACTTCAACAATTTTTTTCACAAGTATTGCGTTTAGGTGTAATTCATTATTATGTGTTACCTTCAGGATGTATACCGTCTTGCTGAGCAGCTTCCAAATCTCCAACTTATGTATCGTGTCAATCATGACAAATATAATCACTTGGACTTCCTCTGGGCTATTGATAACATTGAGTTGATCAATAAGAAGACAATTGAGTTTATGGAAAACTTTTAAGTAATAAATCAATTAGTTAGCTATCAGCAAAAACTATTTATATGTTTGTAAGTACAAAGAAGTTATTTATACTCGTAGACACATGAGCGGTACAACATAAATAAATCGGTTTACATCCTTGTAATTATATTCAATTCTGTGACATAACAAGATTTCACTGTTTAAGTAGTGAAATGCAATTTCATGGGTTAGTTTAACGAATCCATAATTGTTTTACAACTGCGCACTGGATAACTCATATTGGAGGGTGATAATAAACAGAGTGACGAGCAGAACAAGAACCTGTAAAAGTATAAAACCTATTTAAAATCACATGACTTTACAAAAAGGTTTAAAAAACTACTGATAATAATTTGCTACCTGTCCTAAAAGTCCATAATTAAATTGATAAAGTCCCCGTTTCCCTATCCAAATGCCGTCAACTTCAAGAACAGCCATAAACTTTGCTTGTTCCTGACTATTAGTGAAAATTGTGTTTCCTTCCGTAACCATCCAAGCTTTGAATTCACTCATCTGTAATAAATTGGAAGATCAGTAGTAAAAAAAATATTTTAAAAATCAATAAAATGAGTCATCAAAATGTTCTAACCTTTCGTGACGCCTCGGCACTAAAAATCATGAGAAAAACCATTCCCGAACAATACCACCCCAGAATGACTCGACCGGCCCATGACTGCTCTTGCAGATATAAATTCAAATCAGTTGTGAACCAAAGAATATAATCAAAGATTGCCCAAAAGAACGTCCATCCCCAAACCTCATTTATACAATTGGCTAACTCTTTGAGATACTGGTAATCATTCAATAACCGTTCCTTCCTGTTTGGGCACCCTTCACAATCTCCTGCTGTCATTTCTCTGGACACAAAATTATGCACTCCAGCATACAACGACATTCCATGAAACAAATATATGAAAATTCTGAACGTTTCCAGAAATCTGTAAGGTAGCCATGCAATTTCAAATATTACGGATCCGAAAATCATGTCTTTGAGGGAAAATCCCTCATCATGATAAGCGTTGATTGTATTGTTATGAAGATACGCGTGGGGTGGAAGTGACTTCAAAATCCATTTCATTGTATTATTTAGTCTCCAATCGTTTCGTTCAAATGATTCCAGCAAGGATAAAATCGGAGATCCGCAGAGAAGAAGGAATGATAGTAAATATATTGACCACGTCATGTACTGTACAATCAAAAATTAAGGCTAAAATAGTTATAATTTTCAATTTTAGGCACTAAAAGTAAAAATTTCTTTCAAACCTTTTCCCTGAGTTTGCTTCGTTGATATAGAAGACTACATTTTTCTATAGCCAAGAAAATCTTCAAATGTGATTCTTGTCTGAACAGTAGAATAGCGCAAAATTGTGAAAATGACAAGGTGTGAATGATCGTATGAACAATGTTGAAATACAGAAGGACATTGATTCTATTCTTAACTGTCTGAATCTTAGAATGTTGGAAGTGGGCAAAGGTGTCAACTGAGAAAAGCCAAATGAAGATTCCATAAATCTGTAATGAAAGAAATGGTTTCCACATTAAAATATCCCTACTGGTTAAAAATATTTTTGAAATGGTTAAAAGTGGTTACGGTTCTTGCATACTTTTCGAATCCGGCTAGACGTAAGAGTGATTGGCTTACTATTACTTTCCTTCTTGTCATAGAAGGCGTTAAAGTGAAAGCGAAAAGGGATTATAAGAAAATAATAACTTGTGTTGAAAACACTGTAGAAAAATTTGAGATAAATGTTGACATTGGTGAAATCCCTTTTTGTTGATGAGAAGGAATTTTTCGGAAATCTTATGTTGAGTTGATTTTTACGGATTACAGGATTCATTATTGTATTCATGATGAATTTAAAATATTTTGATTTGCTTTTTTATTCTCTTCATTTCTATGTTAGTATTTATAAGATATTGTAATATGAGGGCGGAAATGTGTACCAAACCATTTTTTTGGCTCAAAACTATTTCATTAATAGGTGTAAAAATTCAATGTACTTTACAGCTCAATTAATTCACTATCAAACTAATACGCATATTTTATTAAATTGCTCCGTAAACTCTGTACTAGGCGTTTCCCGTTTTATAGTTCTGCCTGAAGAGCAATAATAAACAAAGTGATGAGAAGCACAAATATCTAAAATGGAATTAGTGTAAAAATTCTATTACAATTTTTTTTAAAAAAAGCTACTGTATTATTTGCAGACATTCCAGTAATAACTTACTTGACCCAAGAACCCATAATCGAATCGATACATTCCAGGAACTCCAACTGCAACTCCGTTAACATCCAATGACTGTAGGAAGGAGGATAATTCTTGCTGACTCACAAATATTTCGTGCCCATTGTCAACAACCCATCCTTTGAATGATGTCATCTAATTTACAAAGTTTGAGGACAGTTTGAGTTAAAGTGAACGTAATGTATATATAGTTGAAGGTCGTAAGCAAGTCTATATCCCTACCTTCCTTGTCGCTTCGACAGTAAATACTACACACACGCTGTATGCCATGAATGCCCATAAAACGGATATCCGCTTGGTGCAAGTAGCGTGTTGCATTCCTTGATTCCAATCAGTGGTCAACCAAAGTACGCTATCCGCCACAATGAAAATATAATACAAAGCCCAAAGATCATTAATAACGTCGGCTAATGTCCGTAATTCATTATACTTTCGAAGAATGTCCCGTTTGTCCTTAGATTTTGCATACACCGTCTCTCGTAGGAATGACCTCACAGCAAAATACAAGGTCATCACCGGATAGATATCGGTCAGAGATGAATAAGCTAGCATGATTTTATACGGCGTCCATGTGATAAGAAAGAGGCTACTCCCAATACTACTGTCTGAGGAAGTTAGGTCGTCGGTAACAGAACGATTAATGAAAACTGCTAGAATTTTTGTATCATTAGCTATTTCATAGACATCGGAAAACCTACGGGACCAAAACAGGATGCGCTTCAAAGCATTCAATATGTTCCAGTTACTTAGCTCCAGTGGTACTAGCATTGCAACAAACGGGAGTAAACATAGAATGAACATGTGAAGAAAGAACGTTATCCATCGGACTAAAAAAACCTGATAAGATAGAAAAGAAGATGATACTTTTATTTGTTACATTATTTTTAGCACGATTAGAGCATCATTAAAATTTTAAAAAATATATTAAAAATTCCGCCAATCCATATTAGCCATGTTGAGGGATGACGGAATACCTACCTTGTGTTTTTGCACGCAAATTTTACTCTGAAGGAGACTACATCGACATACGATGAGCATCAGTTTGTAAAATAACTTTATCCTGAATAAATAATTAAAGAACAAAAGGCTAAACGTGGCGGTATGGACCATTCCATGAACAAAGTTAAAATATGCTAGGACACTCGAACGCTTAAGTTCTATCATAATCTTCTCTCGGTGATTTAAGAAGTTGAAGCAGAGAGACGAAATCCAGACTAGTCCAGTAGATACCTTTTCAAAACAGAGATTCAGTCACAAAATTTCAGCAAAAGTAATATATTGTAATTAGATTTTTACCTTATGAAATGTATCTGATTTTAAGATCACTCGTGAGCCTCCATCCCTTGCGTCTTTTTTAATCTGGAATCGGAAAGGGATCAGAAACATGTAATAGCCAAAGTTAAAAATGCTTGAAAAAATATGCAGGGAATGATTGACTGTGTTGTGTTCCCGGTTCAAAGATTCGGCATTGTATGGTACTATTGGGATTCGCATAAAGCTCTTAAAGTTCTCAATAGGTTGATCCTTAATCGTCTTCATCTTTGCTTTTGCTGTGTCTTAAATTTGTGTACAAAATTATCCACTTCTTGTCAGTGCAAGATGAACAATGACGTAGGAGAAAGTTGGAATTATCACGACACAACATTGGCCATTATTTTTTACATGTACCGTCATTTGACATTCAACAATTTTCTCTCATTTCTCCTTTTTGTTTTCTACTATCTGGTGTGACATATGTCAGTATATGTACTTTTATGCACAATAAGGATTCTCATTAGCCTTATTAAAAATGGATACACAAAGGTTATGTGGAGCCATTTATTTGTTCTTCTGAATAGTTCGGAATAACTTCTAAATATTTGAATTAATTACTAAAATACTACTTAGGATCTCTCCTGCTACAATAGTGAAATGTACATGGTGAAGTGCTAGATAACAGTTGTGTACGTAGCTTATGAAAATACGACAAGTTTTGCAACATAAAATTTTCCTTTACGGTCGCTCCGACTGAAGTGTTATGATGAATAGAGTAATTACTAGACTGACGATCTATAAAATATTAAGCAAGTATTCCTTTTTTACAATATGATACGCTACAAAAGCCGAAATATCAGTCGAATAAAAATTAACCTTCTTATGTACCTGTGCAACAAAACTATAATCTAATTTGTAAAGTCCCGGTATCCCAATCGAAATCCCATTGACCTCAACAGACGCCAAGAAGTTGCTGTATTCCTGTTGATCTTGAAAAAGAGTCGGTCCAACTTCGACCAGCCAACCTGTAAATGTTCGCATCTAAAAGAACATTGACTCGATTCCCTTCAAAACACTTTTCCACGTAAAAAGAAAAGCCGTTTATTACTATTTAATCATAAAATAGGTAAGTTTAATTTACCTTCCGACAAGCTTCCGCTGACAAGGCCGACAGAAACGTAACATCTAACAGGAACCAAATGTTTACAATCCGTATGGACATTGATCTCTCCTGCATCCCCATATTCAAATCGGTTGCCAGCCACAAAATATGGTCTATTAAAACAAAGAACAAAGCAGTACCCCAGGCTTCATTGATTGCATTGCTCAACCTCTTTAATTGCATATATTTTTCCAGTAAATCCTCCTTGGTCGAGTCAAAGGTCAGTCGCGACCTCTTTGTAAACCTCATAAATGAGTTTACTCCCATGTACAGTGTTATTCCAGGGTAGATAAATGAAACGCTTCGAAACGACGAGAGCAAGATGTACGGCAGCCCAATCAAGCTTGGTAATATTCCACAGAATATTTCAAAGTTTGAAAGATTTGAGGTCACTGTGAGATTGGTTGCTTTTGTGTCAAGGAATTCAGAACCCTTTTCAATTTGCAATTGCACAATTTTGAGAACATCCCCTCTGTTCTCTTCCACTGGGCCAAAAAAATATAAAAAGGGTATTCCCAACAGGAAAAAGGTATGAAGGATATAAATTAGCCATTTCGTTATCTGAAATATGAAGTGAAATTATTTTGTCTTAAAAACTATAAAATTATACAAAATTTCTCTCCAAACTGATTTGCTACCCTGACCTTTTTGTTCCGCTTTCCACTGTAATCCGCCAACAACTCTGAGTTCGTCGTTTCTGCCATAAGCTTCTGAAAGCAATCTCGTTTCCTGTAGAGTTCTATGTAGAAGATGCTGAACGACAAGCAATGAAGCAGAGCATGAAAAAGGTTTAAATAAATTAGAACGTTAGAGTGTTGGCTATGCACAATTATCCGGTGGCGCTGGCAGAGGTAGGTACTCAGCAAGGAGGCAATCCAACAAAAGATGGCTGATATCTTAGATAGAAATCCCATATCAAATTATTTAATTACATAGGTGAGTTTATAATTGTAGGAGCAATCAGATTATTTAACTTTTGTCTGCACCTTATGACATGTCGATGTTTTGAGATTTACGTGGAGACCTCCATAACCCTCACAACTTTCGTATTGAAAACGATATGGGATGATCCCCAAATTATAGCCGAATTTATAGAAACTGGAGATTGTGTTGCACAATAAGTTTTTATTTTTTGAGGCATGGCAATCCGTATTATGTTGGTATTGGGAAAAGATGGGGAGGCGAATTGGGATTTTAAGAAACGGGATCGGACCTCCCTTTTCAATAGAAGAGACGCTGAGGCTTCGTGATATCTTCATTTTCAATGTTCACAGTGAATTTTAAGGGTTCAACTGCCTGGAGTTAAATGAACGGTGTATTACAAATGAAAAACGAACAAATTTAATTTTTTATTCTTTCCATCAAGACATTCAATATCTACGGAGGTCAGAACGACACCACACCTACAAGGTAGATATACTTAGCATATGGATTACGTTGAATTGAAACGCTTAAATTTAAACAAGTGTATGCAATGCAAATCAGTATTAGTGAGTTTTAGGAGGAACCAACTTTTTTTTACAAGAATTACAAAATAAAGTTATTGACCGCATTAGGAATGAATTTCATGAATAATTTTTGCCCACTTTATTGCAATTTGTTCAACAGATTGGTATCGAACGATAATAGAAAGTAAAAGATATAACTTTCACTGCATATGTTTATGTATGCTCATTCATTTTGGCTATGTACTATAATATGTTTTGTTAGTTTTGTACTACTCGGAAACATTAACAGATGAACATGTATTAAGTTTGTTTATTTAATTGTAAGTGCTTTTTTGTAATTATTTTTATCACATGAACACTTAAGCCGGTTGATCGTGCTTTTGTGCTTAAACATCTTTTCCCAAATTCATTGCAATTTTACGACAACTGATCAATCATCTTGTCAAATGGTAAGGTGATGATGAAGAAGGTGATAATGATGGTGGTAATCTGATATTTAAACAAACCAAATGATTTCATTTGTCGTACATACTCCTGCAACTGTATCGTAACTCGAAGCTTTACCTGCCCCGTGAAGGAATAATTGACATGGTACAAACCATCAATGCCTATGCCAAGGGTTTGTGTGTCCACCAAAGTCAATAAATTGCCCCAATCCTCCTCCCTCGAGAATACTTTCTTTCCTTTGCGAATCATCCAGGTTTTAAATTTTGACATCTGTAGCAAAAAAGCAACGATCAGAGAAAAAAGTCATTTGGGTATGAGCTAGTATGTAATTCAAATCTCCATTTACCATCCGCGTTGATTCCGATGACGAAATGAGTAAAATCAAAACTATCGAGAAATACCACGCAGAGGAAAATTTACTGACCAAATCATTCGTCTTGATTCCCAAATCAAGGTCCGTCGCAAGCCAAACAATATAATCCAAAATGGAAACAAAAAAGAACGTTCCCCACGTACTGTTAATTGCATCAGCCAGACTCAAAACTTCGTTGAACCTTTCCACAATCATAGATCCAACATCCACATCATTCGAGCTTTTCATATCAGGGTGTAACAAAATTTTCCTATTCCCAATCACCCTCTCAACAAACTCTTTGGTACGGATCCATTGGAATATCGGTGCATACAAATATATCATGGTTGAGAAAGTGCTGGTTAGTGTATAGCTAAGTAGCAATGCTAATTCTACTATTCCCAAAACATAATCTAGCAAGCAGTGTGCATTTATCGTAGTTATTTTCTCGTTTAGCTTCGTGTCGATGAAAAATGTATAACGGGCTAAATTTATGCTGTAGAGGAATCCATTTTCAAAACTCCAATTGACACCTTTGCTATAAAAGGGAGCCCAGTCCACAAACTGCAGGACTGATAATCCAGTAACAGCGATTAAATGCAAGACGATGCTTAAAGATTTAACCTATATAATCATTTAAGTGATTTGTCATCTTCAATTACTTTTTTAACTCTATAAACATAAGATCGTTAACCTTGTGTGCTCCACAATGAATTATGATAGATCGACCAAGTTCCTCCATCAATCTCTGGCAGTTCTCCGATCTTTGGACGAATACTTCAAAGTAGCAAATCAACATGGATATGTGTAGCAAGCTGTGACCATAATTGAAATATGTGATTACTGCTGCCTGCAGTTTACAATCTATAGCTAGTCTGTTCCTCGCTGAGGTTATGTAGTACAGAAGAGACAGGATGAATATGATGAGACTGATGATCTAGAATTAAATGTTATCAAATGATTTCAAAGGTGTCGCTTGAGCTAAGACTTAACGTGTATTGTATTTTGCAACCTTTCTAGTCTTTGAAGTTTCCAGTGTATATTGTCGATATTGTTTTGTGGAGAGTTCCTTCCTAAATCGGAATGGGATTGCAAAGAGATAGTACCCAAAATCGAAATAAGTTTCCAATGGATTGAATAAGCAAAGCTGAGGATCCGACTTTAATGATGATGATGATGACAGGATCGGAGAAACCCCTACAAATGATGCCTTGACTTTCGAAGCCTTAGCGATTACCGACTTTGGATCCATGCTGATGTCCAAGTCTATCAGTATTTATTCTGAACAGCTTGAACTTTTAACAGAGGAATATTTGGAACTTTTGGGGTAATAGAATCCATACTATGCAATTCCCTTGGCAAGAATACAAAAATGTGCAAAAAATTCACCCTTTTAAATGCTCACACTGTGACTCTTTGTAATAGTCATAAGAACATTTAAAAAATGTAGGTTAACTTTTGTCACCTACAATCAATTTCCAAATTGGGGCGTCCATTTGTAAATACACATGAACTACTTTTTTTTTTAATATTCCACCAAAGTAATATAATTTTGGGATCAAATCATCGTTAAGTGCATGTTCCTGCAAATTTCTTATTTTGTAATATCAGCAAAACATTTTCTTATCCTCTTCAGAAGGGCTTCAACATGAAACATTCTATTGAGCGTATTTGCAACAAGCGATAAGAAAGGATTTATACAAGTTCCCCTCCTCCGCGGATTGTTTCAACTCATCCGTAACTTGAGACATGTACGGAAAGGAAAGAAAAAACTGTCAGCAAACATTCGTCATCCTTCCCTTGTCTTAATCCTTTTCCCCGCTGCCCTTGCACGTTCAATGCAATAGGATGTCCGAACAGGAAAACCAAGTTTTGTTTGCCATGTCCTGTCCTCCTAAGACAGGACTGGTAGTAGTATGGCTGCCAACAAGAGATATATATTTTGCATCACTCAATCCTTCCGTTGTCCACGGTCACATTCTCAAATTCCTTCCTCCTGTCCATATCTCATCCCTTCAAAACAAATGTTTTTAATCCTATATATGAAAATATGATATGACAATGGAGATGATAAGTGAGCAAACATAACTTCATAACGTTACCTTCGACTCAAAGCGTCTTATCAAGATTTTGTTTGAAAATCTTTTTGTCACTAACAACACATGTGATCAGAGAATATCTTGACTACGTGATGTGATGATCGACTCAATTTTCACTTTTTCCCATGTTCCCATCCGATCAAGACAAATCGTAAAACTATCCCGTTTCCTTCTGGTCTATTTCCTCTCATCCTTTGGAGTAATCATCATACGAATATTTATTCAAGTGAGCCATGAACAACCTGAAGCGGAACGATATATTCTTCAACATAAACATTTCTACCCATATCCATATATCCCTCCGCAGCTATATACATTCCAATAAGATGGTAACCTGACAGGGGAAGTGAACTCACGGAAGGAGACGCTGCACTTGATGACGTGCTGATGGCAAAGACGAATCGTCAGAACAGACAAAAAGTTCCTTCTCTTCGACGATTCCTCACTAGCTTTGTCAATGTCAACGGGAAATTCATCAACTTTTTTTCTTCTTGTACTTTTCTCTCCTGATTTCAGCTCTTTTACTTTATCCCATTTGATTTCCTTGAAACCAGACGTGGCCGCGTGGCATTGAGAAACCGTTGTGTTTTGGATTGGGAAGATGGCTGAAAAAGTATCAGCAACTTTTCATTAGACATCGAGTGCAACTCAATAGGATATTATATTACGAAAAAATTTGTACAGGAGAGTGTTCACATCTCAAGAATATGCACAATTGAACTCTCGTCATTCGTTTCGTCGTATGAATCAGAACAAAAAAAATGCTATAAGTTAATACAGTTTTATTGCCTTCCCAAACTTGTCCGTTTGGAAGGAGCAGACTTTAAGATATAAATGATGAGCCAGCAAGTTTCTCAGCCCTGCTCCGTGTATATTCAGCACTTCCATGCATATATCTGGGAATGCATGACTTCATTTACTGGCAAGTTGGTAGCATCGGTTGTGTCAGTTGGATTGATTGCATTCATTTTCCCACCGGACATGTCTTCGGGATTTTTTCCCTCTTTCCATCACTTTTTCTATCGTTTTGGAGTTGCAGCTCACTTGCCAGTCTGGTTGGAGAGGGTTTTTAGTCATGACCGTAATGTATATTGCTCTCCTGTGACCTTTTTGGTGGTGAATGCTTCTTTCCTCTACTTACAGTACTGTGGAGAGACATCAGTAGTAATGCTAATCTGGTGGAGAAAAAGGGAGGATGAAAAAGCATATTATGAAGAACAAGAAGACATCCGTTTATATCCGCTTCCCTGTCTAATATTCTAGCTTGTCCGTCCATTCATTTGTCTAGAGATAAAGGATATATAGTCAATGGCCATACTAGACCTTCTTAAGTGCAGAGATATATATATGGTAGCTTCATTCAAAAGACTGAAGCATAGGCATTCGAAAAAAACTCAGAAGACAAAGAGGAGAAACATTTTCCTTCTTATTTGCAGACGTCGGCACAACTTTTGCGTGTGCTTTCACATTAAACGCATGCATTCATCTATTTTCATTGGATTCGACATATTTTACATTCATTTCAATCCTGACGGAGTGAAAGCGGAAGGAAAGTTAAAGCAGGGAAAAAACTTTTCCCTCCTTGTCTCGACGAGTAGTCCTCCCAGCCCGCCTCCGTCATGCTTACCACCCAAACCCAACATCTCTTTACAAACGACTTTTGAGAAATATCCAGAGAGACAGTCTTGTTTGCTAATTTCAAGTTAGGAGCAAACAAATTATAAAATATGTATTTACTAAATAACATGCGTCCACTAGCAAGCTGAAGGGAAAATTTCATTTCTCCCTTCGTTCTCTTTAAAAAGTGAAAGTTATGCGTTTGTTGCGACTCGCCCAGTCCAAAGCACACACGTTGCATATTATTGCACGCCTTGAGCAGCCAGTAAGAAACTTAATTCTTTCACCAGCCTAATAAAACTCTCTTTCCTAGTCCTACACATGAAATTCATTGTTTTCTTGTAAAGTTTTTTTTTCTCCTCCAAACTTATTAACTTTGTTTTCCCTCCTCATCAAAGAAAAGCCTCCTTTTTAACTTTTTCCTCCCCGCTTTTGTTAGCTGCTGCAGTCCTTGTCGTTCTGCTGTGTTATTAATTAGCTCTAATTCATGAACATTATATGCATTTCCAACGAGAGAAAAAGAAATCCCTTTGGCTTAATCATCCGATCATAAGCTTTAAGTACTTTTTACTTAGTTTGAGCAGGTTCGGGGTTAGAGATGAAATGAATATTGTTATTTATCTTGCATGATTCAAGATTCAGCTCGAGCAATATGTAAACTACTTGGCTACACAAATGTTGTGCATTCGCTACTTACATTTTTATACCATTGAGAAACACATTTCCAAGAAAATGAAATGAACACTTAATTATTCCTCCAAGAATAAATAACTTTACCGCATTGCCCCTTAAATGTACTCTATTTGCTCGTAAGTGGCAACTCTCTGCCCATTAGAGTAAATAGGTAGTTTTAGCAGCAGCAGTTTTTAATGAATGAGTGCTCACGGTCACGACTCTCGAAATACAAATAAAATACAGGACAGGGAATTAGTTTTTTTCCCCTCTGGAGGAAAAAAAAGTGAGAAAATTTGTATCCGGAAATGGTCTCCTTGTCCTTACATTAATACCCATTTCATAAGCAAATAGTGGTAATAATGCTCGAAAAATGTAAAACAAAGTGGTCCACATGTTCACACAATGGTGTTCCTCCGCGTGCACTTTACTCTAACAAATCTAACAACTTAAAATTTTCTCAAGCCAGCTTATTTCCATCCTATCGTAAGAATGTTACAACAGCATTCCTCTTAGAATGGCCAACAGCCTGCAGTATGTGTGCACAAGTGCAGCTCGGGGTAATTATCAGTTTGGAAAGAGTACATTAAATCTTTTTAGCTTCATAATGTAAACTAATAAAAAAGCATTTGCTCTCAAAAGGGAAACTTCCCTGCAGAGAGAATGTTGTTAAAAACTAAAGCAGCTTTATATACAACGTGTTTGGTCGAATATTTCCACTTTTCAGTCCCTTTTTACCCTTGAAATAAAAACTCCTTTTTTATTCTCTCAACATCTTCATCATCATCATCATCACTTTCATTATGCTTTTGCTCTTTGCATCGTTGAAATGCTCTCTTGTCACTTGTTCGCAGCTGCACATGTGTGGATATGTTGAGGGTAGTAGTTGAAATGGATATGGACAGAAAAGGATGTAGGAAGTGTGGTGGTGATAATGATGATGAAATTTTAAACCATTCTATGGGACCATATTCCAACTTTACCATTTACCACTTTTAATACAAATCGTGACTCGAGCTGTCCAGCTGAGTTTTTTGAAACCTTTTGCGTGAACTGAAATTGATACTTTCTTTCAGGAAGGAAAACGGAAGCAAAAAGCAAACAGATGTTTTTCATCACTTTTTTTACTCTCAAAAAGCTTGGTCCTGGTCCTGTAAGCAAATGCATAATTTGTTGTAGTTCATAAAGCAAAGTCATGAGTGGAATATAGAAAACTACAGATACAGTAGCAAGCAACTTGACTTTGTGATTTGAAACGCTAAAACTAGTTTATTAAAATGAAATAAAATGAATCCAGAAATCTGTAATTATTAGTTTGGATCAGATGATTGATTTTAATTACACCCCTCCTAATTAATTTTCATACCCTCCTCACTCAGCGTGTGTGGCAGACACTAAAATTAATACCTTTCATTCATCCAAATCCAAATGCGTGAAGAAATTTATTTAGCATCATTGCTCATATCAATGTGGCAATAATGATGATGATGGGATGGTGGTGGCAGGGTTCGGCTGGATTGGTAGGCTGACTGGTGATTAAATGATGATTGTGATTTTAAAAATTGCTGCCCATTCAAACCCCCAATTTATCGCCTTTTATCTTCCTCCTTCAGCTAAATTACACCTATCACAAAAAGCTTACACGAACGTTTTTCTGGGATATTCGTCTTTGACAAAGAAGAGGAAAACCAAGAAAATCCTGATGATGATGGTGATGATGATGATTGTGCTGCTGCCAGTTCCAGACTTTTTGTTATAAGAAAAGGAAAGGATTGAAAAAGTACAAATAGGTATATTACTTTCGAGGAAATGGAAAGCCTCCACCACGGAATCACAAAGACGGTGAAGAAAAGACACGCCTTATCTTGCCGCGAATTTAGTCTGCAGCCATCAGCAAGCCATTTGTAGGAAACTATCGTCTTTGTTTCCTTCCTCTGCTGGTGTCTATCATAATGACCCTAGTAATTGAATGTGACGAGGGCTCATTTACAATGTCAAAGAGGAAAAAGGGAAGCCCATAAAATCAACGGGGAAAAGAACTGAGTGTGGGAGGCTTTCCAGTGAATAAATGCCTTAATTCTTTTTCCACTGATGATGGTGAAGTTGATGGTTGATGAGGTTGCAGATACTGTTGTTCCTTCATTGTGCCGACCTTGGGTTGGGCTTGATGTCTGGCGGAACATTACTCTCCATATCATTGCATTAGTATATATAGACCTCGAAAAACTATAAAATATGTAAGCTGTTTATCTGTCCTTCGTCCTAGTCACCGTAAAAAGGGTAAACGCTCCACATGCCATTTTATCGGGGACTCTTACAGGGAAAGGACATGGACTATGTATATCCTTTTAGCATGGCATGGCATAACTAAGTTTTAGGGCTTAATGATAACAACGTTTCACTTTCATAAACCAAAGGAGTCAGTCGACTCCTCTAATTATAAGTTGGCGATGGCGTTGTTGGTGGCTGGTTGTGGAATTGAATCCCAGCCTAACCTTCACTTCCTGTATTATTATTTTCTCTAGCAGAAACCACGAAAACGGGGAGGTTGCTGGTGCCTTGACTTCTCAAATCGGGAGACTTCTACTCAATTAAATCCAGTTAACACTGTGCAATCGCCCGTGTCTAATGCATAGATGAGGGTAAAGGGCGAAGGGAAAACAGTGGAAAGACAAGAACCAGCCTTTTTCTCCACTTAAAATTAGTTTGGGCTTCTTGGAAGATTTTTAAGCAGTGGTCGGCCTTCGTTTGACTAATGCTAGTTAAGTTCAGGATGGCATGCTCATTTCAACAAACTTACACTACAGTAGGAAAAAATCAATACTACAATAGTCATGGTGGAGGCTAAGGTTAGGAATTTGTTCAAAACATGCCTTGATACTAATGCATTTTTTACTTTCTCCCTTTATATTTGACAGAAGCCATTCATAATTGATGAGGAATACAGTAATTAACAAATCAACCCAATCATATATTTTTACTTAAACCGGTATTCCAAGCTTAAAAATTCTTGAATTATATACCTTCATCCGATTTCACCTATGAATTGTACTTTTGTATTTAGACTTCAGATTCAAGTCAACTTGATTCTAAAAGCTGATTACGTCGACCCATATATCTAATCATCTTTCCAACCCAACTGACGTGGATATCTGCATCGCCACAGATATATATCACTTGGTTTCCCCCCAGATATCTCTAAATGATGGAGTGAGATGAAATTCATTTAATTTTGTCATCAAAACCAAAAGCGCGAACAGTCCGTGCCATGTCATGCACACTCTGTGTGACTCCATGTAGTTTTATACAAACAAGCCATTTCATTTAGTTCAATTTTGATTTCATGCCTGTTCATGCATCCAGCACTTCCTCATTAATTTGAACAAAAAATAATTAAAATCCGAAAAGTTGCATAATGCACTGGCTGGGCTATCCCCCGTCTTCTTTCTTCTCCCCTCTTTTCTCGTTGACTACTATGGTGTAACTAACCCTTTCCTTTTGTTGCATGACGCATTCAATTCAGTGGAATTTTTATCATTTTTATTTTAATGTCCTCTCACTCTTCTCATACAGCAGGAGCCATCCGTCGTAACGTATCATATCATTAGCATCAACCCTGTCTTGTCGTCCAAGCTGATTTGTTAACTCTTTTGTCGGCATTATTTGTCCATGCTATATCGAAATCCAGCTTCAAATGTGGCACAATGGTCTAAATGTAAAATATATGTAAATGTGTAGCACATGCCAATGCAATGCAATATCCCCCTTTAATTTAATTGCAGCACATGCCAACACGAATTTGTACTTTTTTTATCTGGAGAAAGGAAGAATGTTCTGTTCCTTGATAAAACCTTACTAAAAATACAAATGTGCTGTTATGCAAATTAGAAATGGGCCACATGCTGATCACAATCATTATAGCTATCCTTTTATGAGTCATGATGATGATGATGATGTTCTTTTGTCAGAAGCCATTCATGTGCCTTGTAATAGACCCTCCAAGAAAAGCCAGTTCCTGTAAAGCGAAAATAAAATATGATGTAACATAATTGTGTAAACTGAAATGGCAGCAGTTCTTGGAAAACACAAAAATAGCTTTTTGTAACATTAATAGTAAAGCTATGTTATTAGCATGGAACCATACTCCACCCGCAAAATTGTATTAAAATTAATTTAATTTACTTTTATACAGGAGTAGCAGTAGTAAAAGAAGACAAACAGTTCTTATCCAAATATCATAAATAATTTATGTTCAATCCAATCATGAGGAGGCGAAAACAAAAGGGACTTTTACTAAATTAGAAAGATATATGTGCGGTCCTATAAAAACTTTGCTCCATGCACTTCATAATTGAGTGGGCGTTCTCGGTTTTCCAAAGTTTTCCACACATTTCACGTCTCTGTAGGTAGTTATTACACGGAAAACTCACTAAAGCTGGAAGAAAGCTTTTGTTTTCCGTGCGTCCTTCCCCTTGCCTTTCTTACAAATCTTGGAGAAAATGTATAGTGATATGATGCAGTAAAAGTAGGAAATGGTGGCTGTGGCGCTCTGCCATAATATTAAATAAAGATAAAAGACATGGTCAATAAATGTGAAATAAGAGGATAATCTAGATTTGTGGGACTATACCTGTCATGTCATTCCACTTTTCCAGATTTTAGCTTGGGACCGTCATCCTACCCTCATCGCATTCGTTTGTTTGCAAAGAAGGGAAAGAGAAGGAGGCCACTACTCCTATCCTATTTAGGCCTTGTAAAGAAAGTATAAACTCATGTTATATGATTTTATAAAAACGATGCATCCCAGCAGAAAAACAGAAAATCGTGAAAACACACGCAAAGAGCATGGGAGCCACAAATTAAACGTTTCTCTTGATTTTGCTACGATATTTGGGACGAGCTAGGCATGTTTTACTGTTTCAGAACAGGCTTGATGTTATTCTATATTTATGTAATTTTATAGGATTTTTTGGTCGGGATTATTTGTCAGGGACTATTAGTCACTGTACAATTTGTTCAAGGAAGTCAGCTCCTTGAACAGTCTTGAACTGTTGGAAGTCCGTCGTGCTCCCAATTTTTATAAAATGATATGGCGAGTTTATATTTTCGTTACACACCTTATATCTAACGCATATAATGCAATGCACCAGAAACTCTCAGACAGTAACATGGTAAAAAGAAGCTCCTTCAATTTCCTTCCTCTCCCTTTCTCCAGCTTTAGGAAATGCTTTATTTATCTGTAGTGCGTACTTTACGCTTATGCCCTTTCCCATCATCCATCTATTTCATTCATTCATTCGCTCACTCATTCAGTCTACTTACTTGGGAGCTCTGTTCAACTCCAGATTGTGTGTGACTCATTCATTCTGAACGGAACCCATCCCTACAGTAAAGTCAGTGCATGGGCTAGCTGGAGCAAGAGACAAAACAACAGTTTATAAGAATTGTGGCAGGATCCCTAACCGAAAACAAATGACCAATACCTAATGTTCGGGACACACAGGGAGTGTGGAGGGTTTAATACATTTTAGGCAGCTTCTCCCTCAGGGATTTGATGCAGTTTTTCGGGGAGGACGAGAGGAAAAGATTTGGCTCCAAAATATATTATGATGCCGTTTGCCCATCGACTGACTTCCCTGAGGTTTTTATTACATTTGCTCAGGGAAAACCAGCAAAACTTGGTTATGGTGGGATGGTTAAAGAAAATGCTGTAGAGATTTAATAAATACTTATATAAAGCTTTGTTTACAATCCAAAGGAGTGCAATGCAACAGCATCATAAACTAAATTGTCGTCATCGTCCTGTGGTGCAACGATGAGAAGACTTAGCAAGTAGAATAAAACGGGTGCATCTGTCGCTCGCTACGCTTCCTATAAACCTGGGTGAGCAGCTTGTCGCCAAAACTGAGACAAATAAACTGCTCTCGTGTCGTCTAAAGGTTTAAGCCTAACTTAAAATCAGTTTCAGGGAAAACACACAATGGAGAAAGTATCACAAGGAAGGAAATCCCTTTTCCGGGCATGGAAATCTATAAATGCAGTAGAGTCTCCCTTGTGGGTCTTAAGCCGATGGAAGAATGGCTTTACGATGCATGGCTGTTGATATACTTATCTTTGTTGTTTATATGAGCTTCCTATATTCGTCTAGAATTAATTCGAGTCCTTGAAATAAACTGTGTAAAAACCGTGAAATACACTTTTTGCCTCATTGTTAGTTTCAGTTTTATAACGTATTTATTTTCACGGAAGTTTTAGTGAGAAAGGAAATGGTAATGCGATTACAGCATTGCATTCAATTACTCTGTATTATTTATTCCTTTCGAAATATTGCTCGAGGCTTATATCAAAAGTTTAACTGGGCTAGCTTATAAGATGTGAGAAATGATCTCTTTAAAATTTCAGCTCACCTTATTTACTTCCCATCCACCTAACTGGGAAGAAATTTTACTTCTGTGAAGTAAATACAATACAGGATTAGAAGGATTGCTAAAGCATATAAGGTACTTTCACTTAATAAATACAAAGGGCGCTTCGTTTATTTTTTGGAAAACTTTCACTTTCAAGGTTGCAACTCTGGCTGTTATTATTCATAGCTGGATTTTATGAGAAAAGTGTGCAGAGTTTGGTAATTTGAGCTTCCGCCGCATTAGATACTACGTTTCAGTTTTTCTCCTCTTTGAACTCCAGCAAAAATCCTATAAACTTTATGTATATTCTATTCATCCTGTATAGCTGTTTCTTTTGCGTAAATGTGAACCTGCCTTCACCCTCATTCTCTTATTTCTTGTTTATTGTGAGGGACGTAGCCTATCGCAATAGTAAACAATAGCAAGGTTATTGAGTATCCTTGAGTAATCCAGGGAGTTGCACAATCATCATCTGCTCTCTTAGACATGGCCGGCACGCTTTCACTATTATACTATTATACTAACAATGCAGATGGATTACTAGAGGAAAGGATAAATTACTATCCCATCCCATAGGAGAAAGATTGGAGAAGGAGGAAATTTCTCCAGGGTATTCTTTGATCTAGCGGAGAAATGAAAGTTGAGAGTGTTAGCAAGGACTGGGCTCCCTAGTTGGATTGAATTCACTCATGGTGAAACTGAAGGTATATTTTATTCAAATGGCGAAATAAAATAACTATTTCTGTTTGATTGCCTTGTCCTCCAAATTGAAAACAGAACTCATAATCAGGTAGATATTAAAAAGTTAGACAAGTTTAAGGACAAAGAGTGTAGTAAAAAGACTGAAAGTTGTTAATAAAGGATTAAGGAAAACTTTGAGAATTATCATGATTATAAAAGATTTATTGAGCTAAACACATTCATGCATAATTGCATAAGAATTCTTCTGTCAAGCGATTCTAATCTATAAAGTAGATGATTAAATTCTTCAAAAGGTTGTAAAATATAAAGAAAAACATTTTGTAATTCTTTACATATCTGACAGAAAGTTAAATCAGAGGAAAGGAAAGCACCAAAAAGTTAACTCATTCAAAAATTTACGACTAAAGAACGGAAGGACGCACCATCTGCGATGGTCATGGTTGGAGTTATGCACAATAACTCAGCGCCCTACTCAGTAGGGCC
Organism: Lepidocyrtus paradoxus; assembly: GCA_034696885.1. Taxonomy (NCBI): domain Eukaryota; kingdom Metazoa; phylum Arthropoda; class Collembola; order Entomobryomorpha; family Entomobryidae; genus Lepidocyrtus; species Lepidocyrtus paradoxus. Next base: position 2,952 of record JAQGAH010000484.1, on the reverse strand, counting down.
TACTGTCAACCTTCATCTTCGTTTTATATTCGCCTCTGCACAAATTATTTACACAATAATGAGCATTTAATAATATTTTATCATAATTAAATCCTCAAAAAAGAAACTTTTTACACTTATTACTTCGGGGAAAGCATTTCTCCGTGAACTTTCTCGAAAACCTTGAGCACATACTGCTTGCTCATCCACGCATTCGAATTGTTCCGTCTGGTTAAATATATAGTAAACAAATTAAAATTATACTCAGAAATGATACAAATATGTTAGCATATGAAAATGGGGATAGAGGGAAAAAGTCTTCTAAAGGTTCCATACCTTGGTTTATTTAATGTCATCAGTTTCTTATTCATACGACAAACGAATACACGATATCCAATGGGCGTGGGACCATAATTTAAAGGCAAATGAGCTTGAAATGAAGGTTTAATTTGGTAATCTAAATACTATAAAATGCATTTGTTCAAACTATTTATTCACATTGGCTGCGAAATCGAATTGAATGTAAAAACGCTCATTTACGTTTTGGATACCCGAATCATTTAAGCAGTCTTTTTACACGAAGAACTGCTTACGATTAGATATGGATAAATATAAATTACTGTATTTTCTTAAAAACATTAGCCCACGTTAAATTAACCTTTGGGTTCAATTTGCCTCATTTCATATTGTAATGCAAATACATTATGTACATTAAAGTAAAAACTAAATCAATTCATGTTCTTTCTCATTATACCTGCTCTAAAACCCTTCTCAAAGGAGTTAAAAGTAATGAATAGAATAGAAAATTACCACCTTAGACTGCAAAAACCCGTTGACTTGTATCATAGAAGCCTTTCTAATTAGGCAGTTTTTCATTAGCCCTTTCAGCCCCAAAAGTAAAGAAGCCCCTTTCATATGGATTAAAAAACGGCAAGACATATGCATGAGCTACATTCAAGGATAGAAATTGTAGCATAAAAGGTCTTTCTTGGAGCCCAACAACAAAAAATGCTGTTCCTTTTTGATCTCATTAGTGAAAGAACGGGGGAACTACAGTCAAACGCCTCTGGTTATATTAGAGATGGATTTTGCTGCAGAAGCAGTTCCTTCTAGTTTCTCTCAGGCAGATTTTTCCAAGCTCAAATTGTTCATCAGCAATTTAGTGTTAACAATTTGCTGTGTTGCCTTTTACATTAACTATATTTTCAAAAGAAACCAATCTACTCCCAACCAACGCAAAAATTTAATGAATGTAAAGAATTAAAATGACTTTTCCTCTAGAGTGAATAGCAAAAGTGCTAGAACCATAAGCTTTCAAGAATGTGATTCGATTTCCGCAGCTATATAAAAATTCAAGCACATACGGAACTTCCGGAAGAATGGCAATGGCGATCTGACACCAATACAATTTCTATTGACCTAGTTGTTCCCATCACAAACATAACTATTCTATTCTATCCCCTACCCATAAAGCATCCATTTCCCCGTAACTTCTGGTCTTTTCAATGGAAAGCCATAATCCTACTCTATGCCTTTTGATTGTCCCTCCCACCTTCGTCAAGGAAAAGTTTTTTTTTTGTTCAGAGTTCCCATATTCTCCAACCAGACCGACCATTAAAGGGGTTCAAAACCTCTAACTTTATCAAAAAGAAATACAGCATGGGAAGCCATATAAAAACGGGAGATTCAATAGAAAAAGTTGTTATTCTCGGCTGATCTCTCTTCACCCATATCTACCTATTTATATACTTTCAGCCATATAGGCTTTCTCTTTTTCCCCAACCATACCATAACATCAGGCTACTTCAAAGGCAAGGTATATAAATATCTATTTTAAGCAGTTGAATGGGTAGGCTCAGGACCGGGATACGCCAGAGCATCCTCATTGATGCCCAGTAACAATAACACTTTCTCAATGAACCCTAGTTTCTCCTCAAGTTTGAAGATTCTGGAAGCAATAGAAAGGAAGGCTGGTAGTAAAAAAAGCTCACAATCGGACAGAAATGGCTCATTCACATACCTAGTCGACCATACTGAAGCCTTTCCAAAACCACGCAACTTTATCGTATTGTATGCTTCAGCGGGATGAAGGTGAAAGTGAGCTGTCTCTGTGCATTCCCTCCATTCTTTGAATCTACCCTGTAATAAAATAAAACATATATCTGCCTGCTTAAATAACCATAGGGTTACATAGCCGTAATAGGATAAAGTTCGGATATGCATTTTTTACTCACTTGCCCGTGTCCTTGTCCACTAACTAGAAAGACGTTGGAGTTTATGAGATCTGATCGAGCCTTAAGCTAGTGGACTGGTCTAAAAAATGCAGAGAAGATAAATACTTCTTCGGATCTCATCCCGGCGGCTGCTTTCACCAGCCGTGATCTTCCTCTACTAACAGTTGGTGTGACTAGGAGAATACTATACACCATGTATGGAGGTAGTTTTTCTTCACCAGATTACTGCAACATTGTCATATATTTCCACTTTGTTGGCATTCTTTCTCTGAAGAAAGGCATATATGATGAAGGAGAATGATTCAAAACAAATCGATGTAGACATGCATGGGTCGAGGAGACATTCTTCTTTACGTTAGACTTATTTTATTTCATGAAATATGCTTTAATGAATGAATGAATATTATTGTTAATGAGAAAGTGCAGTGCATATTCACATCTTTCTTAGAACTTGAAAAAATGTTATTAGTTCTTTCTGCAATATGCTTTATCGCCCATTTTGTATATTCCCTCTTATTTCTGGTCTAAAATGTTAATTTTATGTAGTTCATATATCCTTTAAATATCAATAAGACTCTTAAGTAGTGGCTATTATTTATTAGTTTTTGTTCTTTCGTAAGTACACGAATATAGGGTTTTCACTTCGAATCCCTGCTCGAACAAAAAAAATATGCGTATGGTAATTTTCTGTAGAGTATAGAGTTAGTTTCGATTCAATCACTTGTAGTTCTGATATTCA
>JAQGAH010000483.1:0-36324 GCA_034696885.1 Lepidocyrtus paradoxus | reverse complement strand
GGACGAACGGACGGACGGACGGACGGACATTCTCCCAGTGAGTAGAGGGATCCTATTACGCAGCTTTATTGAGCTGCATAATAATCGTTCAAGTAAATTTATCAGCCGTTACAACCACCAGTGTCAGAATATTATTCACATGATATTATACCCAGGGTTCTTGGTATAGGAACAGCATATATACGACATTACGTAGAACACTTGAGAAGCAAATCCAAAATGGCAGTTGTATAAGGATAGGGCGAGACTTTTCATCGGATGGCAGTTATTTTCTTCCATCATTCTGCGCCAATGTTTTTAAACTATTGAAAACATTTGTAAAAACAGGTTAACACTCGCTTCATATGTAATACATACCTATATACAAATTATACATCATTCATCGATTTCACTTACACTTTAAATTGGCAATTTGCAAATTGCAATGTGCCATACCGACTTTTTATATTGGATCTTCTTGATCCTCTCATCCTAATTAAACATTTTAATTGCAATTGCCGTTTCCTTTCTAAGCTCCTTAACTAACTTTTGCAGTTCTGGCTTTAAATTCTCCAGACAATTCTGTTTGCAAGTAAAAATAGCTTCCGGGTTGGGCTGCATCACCCAAGTCCAATACCACACATTTTCAACTTGGAATAGACAGATACAGTCCAGGAAGGGCATTGTATAATCAAAAGAGAAAGCTCATTACTCCTTAACTTATACTAATCGTAAGTCAAGGTATATAGAATACAATACGTAGTAGTAAGTAGTACGATCAAATACAAGTCGAGTAAAACGAGAACTCTAAAATATGTAAATTTGAATTTGACTGATTTTTTGAGGATCTCAATGCCATCATTGAAAATTCGAATTATGCTTCATTCAGCTACTAAGATGTAGATACATGAAAGAGGCCTTTATCAAAATGCCCTTCCCATTTTTCCGCCTCAAGAAATGTGGTCAATTCAAATGCATTGGCCGTGTCGGTAGTTAAATGATCTATCTTGAAGAATGCATGCAGCAGAGCAGAGGGACTCAAAGGCTAAACAGATGGATTGGTGAATGCTACAGGTTCACGTTCAATCAGGCTGTAAAGAATACGGAACACTGGATGAGTTATTTACTGTGTATTTTGTCGGACAGTGCATGTAGTGATAGCCATAATTTAGTTAAAACTACACAACTGACCATTTCTTTCTTCAGTCGTCTCGTTTGTCTTCACCTTTGTTGGTAGACTTATCTTTCTCCCCAGTGTATTTACTTCTCATGAGCTGAAGAGGTTATCGGTTCGAAAAATATCCCGACTACCACCAGCATTTTTACGAGTTGTTTTTTAATGTTTTAGCTTGTTGGTTTTGTTTATAATTTGTAGATTTTTTTTGTAATTTCGAGACAATGGTTTCCAATTTCTATAAATTACAATTACAGTGCTAGAGACCAGGCAGCAGAGAGAGAATACAGAGCCAGAGAACGAGATCGTAATCGCAACGCAATATAATAATAATTAACGTCCTACGACAACACGCACAAAACAGAGCTGGACGATTAATTGCAGTCAACATTATGGCGAAGGACGCGCATGCGGTCGGAGGTAATAATAATAACCCACGAAAACGAAAGAATCCTACGTATGGCCCCCACAACGTAGACACTTGGGCAGTATCGGAGGTAATAAATAATTCAACTTGTATGTTTTGAAATTGCATACATGTAATGTTTATTTATAATTATAGTTATAAATGCTTGATTTCTAACAGATCGACCAAGAAACTTTCACCTTTTTGTGGTCCATTAAGAATTACTCTGCATTTAGCGAAGAAGAAGAGGTGTGCTCCCCCATATTCCGCGGTGGCCCTAAGAGTAATCATTCTTGGTATGTATACTTACATGTGCATACCTACATTAGGGTCGCACACTATTTCACACCTTCATTTATGCTGTGAAGTGCCAAAATTGATTAATAAGTTTGCACTTTATTCCATTTTAGGTGTTTGGAAATAGAGCCAAAGAAGAAGAGCGAGGACGACCAGCTGGAATATGTCTCAGTATATTTGTCTTTAACGGCGTTTGGCGATAAAAATACGTCCAAAAACAGAAAGATCAAGGTTAGGTACCAGTTTAGTATACTGGATGCAGATGGATGTCCTGCAGGTATTTATGGCTCTCCTACAAATCAAAAAGGTATGACTGTTTCAAGGAAAGTCGGGAGTGTATCCCCGAAATGTTGTTAATCAATTTTATGACTATTAAGTATCTACGTTAAAAATAATGTTATACTTATTTAATTTGACTCATTTGCAGGTAGTGCTACCGATGATGCCAAGGAATTTACGAAGGGTGACTCCTGGGGTTGGTCAAAGTTTATACTATCGACTGACTTGATTTCTCCAAGCCGGCGGCTTGTGGAGGATGACACTCTTAAAATTCATTGTCGCATATGGGTTGAAGGGGAGCCAAAACATGAAGTGAGTACTGGTTGCGCTGACAAGAAAGGTTTACCAGAGAAAGAAATGGTGAAACGGCGGAAGGAAAGGCTTGCTAATGATTTTGGAAAGTTATTCAAGGACACTGTGATGACCGACATTGCAGTTACTACTACGGATAACTCTACTTTCAGGGCTCACAAGAATGTTCTTGCAGGTATGTAAATAGTATTCAAATTAGATATATTGTGTTGATGTTAATCTCATCTTTCGCATCTAGTAGGAGCATCTTACTGTATTTAATCAAATGTATTATAGGTTGATGGAATTGATTTTTTATTTCCCTTCCAGCTCGAAGCCCTGTATTTGCAGCTATGTTCAATACAAACATGAAGGAAAAGAAACTGAACACAGTAAAAATCTCAGACTTCGAAGACGACATTGTGAAGGCAATGTTAGAATATCTGTACACTGGCGAAACTGAACTGTTGCATGAACGAGCTCCAGATCTTCTTCAAGTGGCCGAAAAGTACGATTTGGCGGGACTCAAAGAGGACTGCGAGTACACTATTGCCAACAAACTAAACGTAGAGAACGCTGCACAAGTTTTGGTCATGGCACATATGTACAACGCGAACCTATTGAAACAACGTGTGATTAAATACATCAACAGGTAAGTGTTAATTCAATTTTTACTTAAATACATTCTTTAAATTAAAACAATGTGCCAATTGAGGTTAGCCTTTGTTGTGTTCATTTAAAAAACTTTAATTTTCTGATTTCTAGTAACAAGAAAGACGTTATGAAGACAAAGTCGTTTGAACAAATGTCCCAGTCACATCCAAAGTTGCTTCTTGATTTGTTGTACATATCTCAATAATGTTTCTTAAATCACTTTAATTACTATTCTACCTGTTTGTCAGTACTCATTCTTTCAGTACGAGATAGAAACTAAGGCAAAAAATCACATTATGTAATATCTACTTTATGGAATATAATATTGTCACACTCATTTATAAGTTGTATTTAATCTGTATTCAATATGTGAATCAAATTTATGCTAATTTAGTTTCTTTGAAGGTTGGATTATTTCTTTTGTTAATCATGATCAAGTTAAGTATGAGAAAACTTGATTTCATTGTTCTTAAGGTATTATTGAAGTGTGTTTATTTGAGATGTGATTGTGAATAAATTAATTTGCGAGTAAAAATGACTGTACTAAATACATTTGAAAACGGTGAACAAAAACGAAACATATCAAATTGTTCACAGTAAAATTCTTTAAACAAGGCGTGCAAATAGTTAGTTCATATGGGGTTTTCCAAAAATCGATTACAATTTAATGATCATAAGCACATCAGTGCTTATGCAGATTGACAATGGAAGGAACACTAAAATTGACGATTTCGAAATCCCCAAGTCTAGTGAACATTTTTGAATGGATCTAGTCACCATCCTCGACCCTCACTCTAATTACGATCAATGCGATTTTTTTTTATTGCGAGCTGTGACTGACTGCCATGAGGAATGGTGCAAATTTTTCAAACGTCTTTAAAAACAATTAGAAATTTATGCAAATGTTGACCGAGGTCTGTTAAATGTTAAAACCACGATGTTTAAAATCGGCAGGTTTAGTTCCACCTTCACATCACATCTTTTGTCATCAAACCTAATGTGTTTCCAAGGACATTAAAACCCCATAAAGACATTTACAAGCTCAGATGAAATCCGTGACGGTTAGAAACATTTCCATGCATGAATCATTTTAATCGATTGTACCGTTACGAGATGATTATTAAAGGACACATCCGGCAACCATATGGTATAGCCTAAATTGCTTTCTACAAGGATTTAATACCCAGAAATATGGCAGTAGCAGAAACAGTACAGCACTTTAGAACAAAGTTCTGGTCACGCTTTCTGTAGAATGAAAACGCAAACTGCCATAGAAGAACAATTCTATTGAAATATAATCAAGGATCAGTTTAGCTGTTGAGTTTCATTTCGCATTTTCATCCATACGGGAAAAATCACTAAACCTACGACGAAGGCAAACTTTTTTTGAGTGAAATGTATCAACATCAATCCAGTTCCATCATTAGTTGCCACAATCACATCATGCATCTTCAAATTATCTATATCCAAACATGAATTATGGGAATGTAAAAAATATCGCTCTTCGTCTTTGCTTACTCATTTACTTTCATAGGAATCATGAGCATTTTGGTTCTTGTCCTGGAGGACAAAGCAAGTGAAAATATGCAAATCATCTTGATTTCCTTATCTTTTATCTCTTATCCTCCTCTCATTCCTCACCGCATCGATGCTTTATACTTATCATATCAGGTGGATATGTTTTTTTGTAGACAAATCTGTTCCATCCTAAATGTCAAATCTAGTACGTTCGTCCATCCATCCACTCAATCCTCGTACCTACTCCTACTCTGGACTTTGGCTACTTTGATAATTTGACTTACCAAAAGGGAAAAAATAATCTCCGTCTTATCAGTTTTCACATTTGATGAATTGATTTGTACATATACGGTATGGGATTTCTTCAGTTATAATAGCAAAGGAGATAAGAAACGTTCATTGAATCTTTATCAATCCATGTTCACCCAGAATCATGTCAGCTTATAGAAACCCATACAAGGATGGAATAGAAATGGGACTTTTCTTTATCAAAGCGAACGTTTCCAGACCAATCGAACAGGAAATGGATTATTTTTGATTGTATGAATGCTGATAGTTCTAGAGAAGAGAGCATGAAACAAGAACGTAGTTGGAAATGGAATCTACATAAATACTTTTGAAGTCTTGAATCTCACATTTTTACCATTGTGACCAACTCTTTCTCCGGTTATTTCCTAGCATCTTGCAAGAACAGTTGACTTTTTACTTTAATCAGTTTTGAGATTTCAGTCGCATTTCTCTCTAAACTTGGAAACTAAACAGATATATTTTTTTTCCTCCTCGTTGACTCCAATTTAATTGCTTCATTTCAAACACTTTGACCAGTCTAAAAGTTTAAAAGTTAAATCAAGTCGAGTTAATTTGGTAAGTTAAATACTTATAATTCCCTTTGTAACTATTTCAAAGTGAAAAACTAATTTATAAGGCCTTTAAGCAAAAAAAAGTTGTGCCATTTATGTAATTGACGATTTAACTAGGTCATGTAAGTTCTGAACAATAGTTTTCTAAGTGTTTTATTTATTTATCACAGACGCTGAAACAAAATGGTTGTGAATAATCCTGTCCCAAATGGTCCTATCCACACCAGTAATGGAAACGGCGGTGGACAACCTACCGGAATTTGCGGGGATTGCTTGGAAGACTTAATGCCGAATATGAGGGAAGTCAACGTTCAAGCTCAGGGGATTTACATTTTTCAAACGCCGGGAACCTACGATGTCGTATTGCGACATCAGCAATTGACCCCAAATGCTATCTGGCCTCCACAGCAAGTTCAGATTTTGCAGACCGTTCCACTGGGGTAATTTAGTACTTCAAAAAATTTAACTGTAAATACATTGCATTAGTCATGCGTGATAGTCTTATCTTGTAATGGTAGTTTTACATTTTAAAAGGTTAAGAATTATTTTGTTAAATGTTGTCATAGTAACCAATTTGGCACCAACGGTCAACCTGCTGGAGTTCAGCCAGCTCCACCCAACTTCTCAGGAAGTGTTGCCCAGGCGCCCTATTTAGCTCCAGGTACCGGTCAATCTGCTGCTGGTTCTGGATATGGAATGAACAATGTTGCTCAACCTATGCTTCCGATCACTGCAACTGATCAACGTGCTCATCCCCCGTCTCCGGTCAATATGGCTTCAAACTTTTCCAATATCCCGGTTTTTACTTCAGCAGAATTGTCTGCACTTGACAATGGACAAGGCTATGAGAGTGGTTCTGAATACTCAATGACCCCGTGAGAAAGGTGCATTTAATATTATCAATCTATTTAAAATTAGAAAAATTAATTAGGAAGTAAAAATCGGTTTGAAAAATCAGGACAAAAATTTTAATTGTTTTTTTTTGTGTATTTTGATTCGCAGAGTTCATCCTCACACGTTGACCCTGCGCCATCATTGAACATCAAAGAAAATAAAGCGGTTCGGGTAGTGTCGTTTCAACATTAATTACATTAATTGTTGATTATTACTTACGAATATGATTAGAATATGATTTATCAGTATTCATTGGCAGCGTATTAAGTTATTAGTGACGTTATTAGTTAGAGTTAGTCACAGTTCATTACTATTATTAGGTAATATTGATTTATTATCATTTATTATGATTTTTTTTGTTAATTTGGTAATCTTTGTTGGGTTACCTCATCTATATAAATATTAAATGATGGCAATTAAAATAAAAACACGATGAAAAATTTGTAACTTTTCCACATTGTTGGTAATTTGCTATTGTGCAAGTATCATTATCATTTTATTTCCGTCTTGTCTAAGTAAGTTTTAATACAATATTTAAAGTACCATTCCATATAGTAATTAAGTTACATATTTGCATATAGGTTACCATAGGATTTATATAAGATCAATTTACTGAACATATTTTATCAATTTGTAATTTTATTTTGCGTTTTTTGTCTTTTATTCAAACCATCATTATGCTACAGTTGCAGAGTTTTTCAAAGTGACCTGAGTAGTTTGCGAAATGTTATGTAATTAAAGTAGGAATGAAACGAAGTTGATTTGAACAAGTTATGATTTAAGATTTAAGTGGCTCATAAATCCCCGAAAGATATTTTCACCTCAGGAAGCCAAACTTTACCACTTTGCTCTGAAGTGCTGCTCACGCTTTCTGTAGAATGAAAAAGCAAGCATCTAATATGCCAACCTAAGAACCTTCATGAAATTACGATTGTGGTGGGTAGAGGGTTCTTTATCTATCAGAAACAATTTTGCTCCATGCGTGGGTCTACAGAAATCCGCATGATGGTTGATCAATAGCGGAGCCTAAACCATTATAAAAGTCAAAAGGGCATTGGATCAGGGTCAGTCTTCAGTCACATAACTGAACAAATAAACAACAACTCATGTAGACTTTTAAAAAACTGCAAAAATAGCTATATAAAGTAGGAAAGATCTTGACATTGATATATATACTTTCATCCACATATGTTTAACTTAATTAACCTAAAATAATTATCTGTATTTTCACATTGATATAAAAAAATGTCTAGAAAGTACATTTTTTTTACATGTTTGCAATAATTTCTTCATGGCACATGAAAACACAACAACACATGAATTCCATCAAAAAGCACATTAGCTTGCAAATGCAACCCAAAAAACTATTTTAAAAATCTTATGCCAGCTATATAAAACCCCATAAAGTGTATAAAACTGACGGAAACCACCTAAATAACGTAACTGCGCTGTTGCACTAATCTTGAAAAAAATTAGCTCAAAGGAGAAAGGAAATTGGTCTGATATAAAATACGATTGACTTCACCCTGTCAATACATTCATTTTGATGTTTCTTGTTTAGTGCAATGAACCAATCCATGCTTGAAGGAAGTTCTACTTTCAGCTATAAAGTGAGAATTATCAGGTTTCTTCATGATTTTCTTCAGCATTTTTAAAACAGACAATCTAACGCAATCCCAATCCCTTCATGGAGGAGTTAATGGAACTTGCAAATGTTCTTGAAAGGGCTGCAACCGGGAGGCTCTCAAACTCATCATCACGTTTAAACTACAAAGGCATCACCGAAAGAGAAGAAATATATACGGCAATTACCATCATTTCATGATGATGATCATCATCATGATAAAGTTTTTTTTTTTTACATGAAAGAACAATGGGTGCCTAGAGGGGAATATGTTTGAAATTTGTGTGGTTTGCCTGCTGGCAATCCTGAAAAAAAAATTCTTGTGGGTGGCGAAAATGACTTCATTTTCGAAGGGATTAAAAAGGATGCTGATTGTTGATGATGGTTACACTAGTTATCTTCACACAACAATGCCTTAAATCGACCTCGCTGCCGACGCCGCCAATGCCTCCATCATCATCTCACCTTTTTTCTTCATTCCCCCTCTCTCGGCTCTTCAGAGTTCTCAATCTCGGCAGTTTATTCTTCTTGTCCGTTGTTTCATGCATGCGGTCGCCCATTTACCCTTGTCGTAAGGGATGCCGACTCATTCAAAAATAACGTCTTTCTTCCCATATTATAAATTTGTGGAGGGATGTAAAAAAGCTCATTTACATTACAGCTTGAGAAAGCACCTCTTTCAGCGTATGAAATTGTCCCGAGTTACCCCAAGCTCGTCCAGTTTCTCAGGAAGCGTCACGAGACAAAATTTCCTTCGGTGAGGAAGAAAATTGTTCTGAAGGAAAATTTATAACAACAATATACTAACTATTAATATACATACATCTGAGTGAATGTAAGAATGAAGAAAGAGAAAACAATTTTAATTTCACTTTAACCATTCACCCATCCTTTTAATCACAATGAAGCTTCTGCTATTTCCATCGCCATAATTTTCATATCAGATTTCTATTTCATTTGCTATTTTAATTCAGCTTTTTATCTTTGCTGGCTTACTGCTTAAGATTCACTGTGATCATCACCAATACATCATGATTTGCAGCCCTCATCTTAATCATCTCATCAGCAGAATCAGTCCTGTGGTTGTGGCACATTGAATTCGCTGAAGACAAGACAAAGTATCAATATCTTACACAAGAGGGATGCAAGCTATGAAACAAAGTGAAAGTATCTACTACAATGAGCTCTTCCATCCACTCCAATTAATCTACTGGCGTAGGCATAGGTACAAGTCCAGTCATTGAATGATTCCTCCTTGAAGTAATAATAGAAAAATATGATTCTTACTAATACACCATACTGATTTCAACTACAAAATATTTCTTTTTTATAAGATAATAGATTGGTTCGAAAACAAGACCAAAACGATTTTGCTTTTTATCATTAATTATAGAAAGCAAAAGGGTATATTAAAAAGCCTCCCTCAAACTATAAACCTATCATATTTGTTATACGAAGAAATGAATCATATAATTATATTCTAGGGCATCTCGAGATGATTTCAACTTGGACGGCGGAATGAAACGAGAGGAAAGCAGAGTTATACAAAAGTTCAGGGAAACTCTTCTCTTCAGTGAAGGTTTTTTTCGGCCTCATTTCCTGACAAAATGTTTTTCCAAAGGGAAAAGTTTCCACCGCCTCTAAATCTTATAAGAACCGAGACCACGTAAACTTTTCGAATCACTCGTACAAACTCATCATCATTACCTATACCACCCAACAATCCTCCTTGTTCTTTCACCTCTCCCATTCATTCCCCTTCAAATGCATATTATTCATTCTCCTTTAAAACCTCCAACTCCTTCAACGGAAAAGGGAAGATCACGAACTAGTGTAGAAGCGTGAGCGAAATATTTTTGAAAAGCTCAGTTTTCAAATTTCAAGTGCCATTATGGCAATTAGCCATATAAAGTCATCATCCTCATCATCATCATCATCATAAATGTACAGGCACAATATGAGTTTTAGCAAAAGCTCTCCACTCCATTCCTTATCTCCCTGAAGACTAGTGTGAAATCTCATTATCATTATGATCATCAGTCAGCATGAAAATGACTATGAATATGATGTCAATAACATAACTATCTACAATCATCCCTTACCTACCTGTCTCCCTCCTAGCTAATCATTAAAGAAAATAATCATTTACCTACAGAGAAGTGCGGGTAATAAAATGCGAACTTGAAACAACTAAATAGAGAGAAAATTGAGTTGGCTTCCACAATCCACTTGAGCCCGACACACACCACCATCATCCACAGAGCAAATTATCCTCATAATTTAATGTGCTAATCTGGGATTCCTATGCATTAGAATGTTGCACGATCATAATGATCGAGAAGGAGAAAAGGTTACGTCCATTCCATATAGCCATCATCTATCCACAGCCATCTCATAGTTAGTCCTGTAAGTAGTCATATTCTTAATGATAGAAAATTATCTGTTATAACAATAATGCAAAATAGTCTCTACCCCGAGTACAAGGAGGACTAATGGAAGCTGAGACAATTAGCTTATCCGACTACAGAACCCTACACCTTACAGTTACCTCCCTAAAGACTATATTATCACGATAGTCAGAAGGATAATGATCAGCTCGTCTCTAATGTGACATGAGAAATTAAAGAGATAATCTCTTTCCTTATGTTCTTGCCAGCGCCGTTAAGGTGGTAAAATCTTATAATATGATATGATATGACATGACTAATACTTAAAGGGTTATATTATGATAAGCATATATCTCAGCGTAAAAAAAATTTATGGACGTGCAGATCATAAATCCAAAGGGGAAATTACTCCCAGTGTGTAGCTAATTGATGGAGATATTTTTTCTCTCTTCAAGCAGCTGTATATGAATGAGAGGGTGAATAATGAAGGATGATAAATATGTAATGTCTTATTCTGCGATTCTATCCGTCAATTACAGTTTTTTATCATTTGGCCGAGAACATATCCCAGGTTGGTGTGCAGTGCAACTGAGTATTAATGTGGAATAGGAATAATTACAGAGATTTTCCCCTGCTCCCTGCTAAACTACAACTCAGCTATGTTTTTTTTCCACATGAATACGTAATCAAATTGGTAGAGATAAGTTTTTGGTGGTTGGAGAAGACGGCAGTCCGCATACAAATAAGTATAAATGGCGAAAAAAAATGGTTGTTGACCGCCCTGAAAGCTTACAAGACATGAAATGATTATTTTACACTTAATACTTCCCAGCAGCAGCGCTGATAGTGGAAATTGCTTAACTAACATTCTCCCCCCCTTTATCCAACATAGTCACATGCACAATTTTACATTCATCACGACGACATAAAATAATAAAAATTGATGTTTTTCAGAGGTAGAATCAGGTTTTTTTTTTTCAGAAAAAAAAACTTATCTGAGCAAATCTGAGCATTTGTTAGAACAGCTCCATTAAGGAGTCCCCTATACCTTGTTGTATTAGATGATTTCCTCTTTTATCCTTTCCTACATTAACTCCTTTTTATAAAGTTATCGTCGGCATTTCTCTCTCCTTCTCTGTAATAAATTATTGCAATAAATCCTCCACCATTAGGCGTATTATACATTAAGTATGTTTTTTTTCCTTCTTTTAAGCCCAGCCTGGGATGGAGAGAGGGAGAAAAGTCGTTAAAAAAGACCCGACCGGCCTGACTCTGATTATGGTGTTTGCAGTTTTTTTTAATAGCTTCTCACTTGTCTCATTTTAATTTTTTTTCTGCCAGGCCAAAAAGGAGGTAAAGTTTTGTAAGTTTGCCTTTTGCCATGAAAAATAATATCATATCAGCAAAAACAACAGCCGGGACTTTTATTTCTCTTGGCTTTATGAGCTCTTTCTTGGAGAAAAAACGAGAGAAATTACCTTCGCAATAATATTTTTTTCTAGCGTTGACTACGGCTCTGCTTTGTTTTGATATGATGAAAGTTAACTCGCCGGCTCACTTGCTCACCCACTCAGTCAGGAGGTAAAGGATGATGATGATAATGATGATCCTTATTATTATCATTATAATGATTATTGCATCTAACTAGGGAACTAAGCTGGTAAGTAAACTGGTAGTTAATTGGCGTTTGAGGCTCTTTAGGAGTTTCAAAGACTCCTGCCGATTATCACAGGCGTCTCGTCTTTCCCATTTGGTTGGGAGCAGGGGATCATAAATGCAAAATAAATAGTTAAGTAAAGTAGTGTAAAAAAATATAAGTTGATGTAGTGGAGGAGTAGGAGTAAACCATAGTTAGCAATATATCACAGCTAAGAAGAACCAGAGTCAAGGGGATGATGACAAGATTAATTATTTTTTTTTCGCAGAGTGGTCACTGTAATCCCTAATGACGGGGGATTGTGATTAGTTCATAATATATTATTCTGGTTTCTCCGGATGTCTCAGGTGTGGGAAATGATGGATTGCAAGCTGTTTACCCTGCCATACTCATATCCAGTAATCTTACAAGAACAATATTATAGAAAAGTAGAATAAAAACTTTATATTCATAAGTGAAAATGAATTCATTAAGTAGACAATTAACAAACAAAATACATATTATTGCCGGTCATCATTCCCCATTCCTCATTTTTAACGTTTTTCAGTTTGGCGTGCAAATTGGCTGTTAGTAAATAAATTCAAGATACGGATTCGTACCAATCCCAATGAACAAGGAATACTGACGAGATGATCAAGACGTAGATAGAAGATGTTACAAAGAAGGGAATGAAATTTGTAGAATGATTTATTTCCATTCCCATCATGTTCACAGACACGACTGAACATCGAGCATGTATTGTGGGCAGCCCAGACTAAAAATCAATTATTACCTTTAATTAGCGGCAGACTACTACATAGTTCTATTTTCAGCATCAACACACCAACCATACTTACATTTCCCGTCGGCCCCCTTTTCCTCTTTAGAAAGAGTCATCCTGACTAAATACGAAAATAGGAGTGAGGATACTTTTAGCGTAATTTAAAGGCAGTTATTTAACTCCATTATTTGATTTATTGCGTCTCTACGCTCATGTGCAAAGTTGTGAGGTTTCGCTAATTGTCGGTAATGTAGACTCTCTTGACTGCATAATCTGGCTGTGGATGAAATGCAATGTTTGTTCCTTGAGGTGAAATATATATTTTTTTGGCAACTTGTTCTCTCATCCCCCTCCATCCTTCTCATGTTTCTCCTTACTCGGGACTAGGATAAAATGTATAAAAATCCTTTTTTCTATCCCCTTCTATGTAATTATTCACAAGTCTATATCTTGACCATTAAGATTGTGAAGCTGGTATAGCATCTTGCTGACTCAAGTGATTGCCAAAAGGAATGAAAACATTTGTCATAGCTGTTTGGCCAAACAATTATTATTAGCGAGGAGATGTTGAAAGGTGTGATATCATGCTAGTTGAATCAACTAACTACTTGCTCACATGCAGACGAAGGAAGAAAAAAACACTTTCATACTTTATGATGACGACTCATTATCCTCGCTTTTCTCCAAATATAATCAGCTCTCACCTTATTATATAAAAATGGAATGGGCTGGCTATTATGAGCTCCGTATGAAATCATTAAATATGCTAATAATTACTGTTGGCATGGGATCATCAGGCTGATGATGATGAGTGAGACAGATGATAACAAATCATTAGCCCCTTTTTTATAGAGATTGTCATCGTCTACGAAGATGAATTAAAAAACGCATTTAAAAATGGGCACTATTCTCGCCCCGTCTCAGCTTTTGATTGAAGAGGAGAAGGGGCCA
Organism: Lepidocyrtus paradoxus; assembly: GCA_034696885.1. Lineage (NCBI taxonomy): Eukaryota > Metazoa > Arthropoda > Collembola > Entomobryomorpha > Entomobryidae > Lepidocyrtus > Lepidocyrtus paradoxus. The sequence continues at coordinate 22,593 of JAQGAH010000483.1, read as the reverse complement.
ATCAATGAAAATGGAGTGGGTATATTACTATCCATTAACATTTTGCATGATAATTATTCTCCATTGCATATATATGACCATAAACACATCTTTTAAGGGACAACGACAACACCTGTCAAGACATCATTTACTTTAAGGACGTCTTTTATACCCTCCTTCTTTATTACCATCAACATCAACATCATCGTCATCACAATCATAATCATATAATCAATGTGACAATAAACTTGAGACTAAAAAAACTGTTTTTTTATGACAGGTGTATACTTTACTGTTAACTGCTCGTTGTGACTATTTCTCATTATTTCTTCACAGTTAGTGGGAGATATGGACAGGTCTTGAAAAGCTCAGAGGGAAATTGATTTAGTGTCCACTTGTTAGCCTTTCTTTGTCCAATGGTCAGTCTGTTGAGGGGAGAGAACGACAACGTGACAATGAGAGAGGGATTGCTTGTTTGATGATAATGATGAGCGTTTAAATGTTCTAAAGAGTATGTATACCGCTGCGCAAATCATAATTGAATGGAATTTAGCAATGGGCTATTTTAACTGATTATGAATGGACTGGGCTAACCGTTCAGGAGAGACTGAGAGTCTCACGTTAAAAGCGCTCGTTTGGCTAAGATCGTAAATTAAATGGGACACTGACAAATAATTACTAAAAAGGGAATTATGTTCTGTAATAATCATAAAAATAATGGGCAACTATGAATGGGCTCATGTTACACTCTTACAGGTACAAATATTTAAGAAATTTTTATGCCTTTTGTTACGACTCCTCGGCCATAGTAAAAAAGAGACTGACTAATGTAGCTGTAACCTGCAATTAGTGTCACTAAATATTTGCCGTAATTCACTCACTTTGTATTAATGACATTTTGGGATAAAGACGGACGGATATTACAACTAGCTGGGTTGAGGAAGATGGTGCTAAGCAGTTTTCAAAAGGGTGGCTGTTTACAATAGAGAAAAAAACGTCACGGGACTGATTAGGAGCGTTTAGATCGCTAAACAGTGTGATAATAAGTCTTGACCTTCAATAAATTTTGATGATGGGAAGGGGAAAAAGAGCAGCGTTGTAAAAAAAATAGTTTGGGGAACAAAGGGAGGTGAATAGTTTCTTGGTGGTGGTGGGTTTCTTGACTTTTTCTCCCCACCCTTCAACATAAACATGACACCTTTTAAAAAGTCAATTATTTGTAATTGTCGGCATCCAATATTTTGGTTTCTCTGCTTTCTTGGCAGTTTTATTGAGAATCCATTTTTCTTTTTTGTTGAATAATGTTTTTGATGAACTGTTATATTACGATAAGGTCATGCTTGTAGAAGTAAAAATTTCCATTAAATTCTGGGGAAAATAATAGAAAATTACAGAAGGGTAATAAAACAAGAGAGTTTTTTTTTGAAAAATCGTTACAAATCCATTACCCGGCTGATGAATGAAGGCAGGACATGGTCCTCAACTATAACATTTCAAAACAATAAACGATTTTTTTTACATCTTCCATTGTTCCCAAGTTTCACCTGCGTATAATAATGATTTTTTTGTGCAAAAAAAAATATGCCATGTCAAACGAAATAATTTTTCTCCGAGATTCTGAATAATGACCCTCTCACTCAACTAATTGGCATTTCATCACCCACACACGTCGAACCAACAATAAAAATAATTGTAGAGGGATATAAATGGAGAGAGTGGATGGAGGTGAGTGATTATTGATGATTACAAGCACTGTCTCCGGTTACAGGTCTAGATTGCAGGTTAACGAAATAATAGTGCATTAAGGTTACACTTGCTAACTCTGTGCTAACTTATTACCTAATGAATCTGCAATAAAGTACATAATAATAATTTGAGCACTTTTTTGGTGTCATGATTAATACAATTGTGGATTAGCTAGGTGCTGTACTATGGCCATGTAGCAAAAATAGATTATTTCCATAAATAGATTTTCTCCATTCTGTGTTGTTTAAAATCTACTTTTAACATATTTTTAATACTAAAAATTTGGATTTTACCGCGCAAAAACTTTTCGCAAAACAATTTGTTTGTTTTTGGCTATAGCTCGGGAAATATTTTCCATTTACGTAATCTCCGTCCCAAAAGACTCTTTTATGCAAATTTTGAGCGTAATCGTATTTGAGCACATTTAAGGATGTCCTAATTGTACTAATGTGGATTAATATAAGATATCATCATTTCTAGTGGATACATATTTTTTTGTCAGAAAAATGCATTAGTAAACACGACAACACGATCTAGGAGCCCCATCATCATCATAGTTCCTCCTCATCTATTTTATTATTTTAGAGGGACGCTGAGCGCTATTTCGCCCCTCATAAATTTCCTCAATATCTCACAAATCGACGCTGGTGGTGGTTGGCGGTGACTTACCGAAAGATGCTTTTTCCCCAACAATGATGATGTGATTACTGTTATTATTGCAGAAGGTAAAGTGTTATACTGTATTAGAGATACCACCTTAAAGATGTTAATTGAGATATGCCAGGAATTTTCATGCATTCTTCAGGATTTTTTTATGGGAGAAGCCACTCATTTCTTTTGAAAAAAATAGTTCTTTTTTAGACATATATTACAATACTCAGCTAATATATGAGAGGTGAGCGAGCGTATACATCCTTTTAGAAAAGATAATTTAGTTGCAAAAGATGGATCATTAGTGATTTGGTAAAGTCATGAATAATGGGTGGAAGTTACATTAGAATGGAAAGGGGAATTTAATTGAGTTATCATTTTTTCCCATTTTCAAAGCCAAAGAGTGCAGCAGAGGCGCCATTAAGGCTGTAATTGGTTTATTAAGGACTAATTTCCACTGTAACCGCCAGCATTAGCAAGTGTTTGAGGAGGATCTGTCATCATATATCAAATTTGTATTTTAATTTGGTGTGGGATATCCACTCACATTTGCATTGAACTAACAATAACCGGCTTAATGACTTAATTTGGCCAGAGTTAATTGGGCTAAGGACCCGGCCACAACTCAGAAAAGGGAAATGCTTATGCTAATTCCGATGGAATAATCCAAAGAAAGTACCTACTTTCTATGGGAGCAATCTGCATAAACTTTGGACACTATTTGATTAGTTAAGTTAATTGCTCGAAACAAGCTTTCCACGCTCAAACCCATGCATAAAGTCAATTTTTAAGTACGTCGAAACGACTCAAGCCTCTCAAGTGTGGACTCATTTCTTCTCAGTTTTCTCCTCCAAAGCTTATCCCAATTCCCCCTCGCCCTATTACTTTAAGTATGCCGTATAAATTTCCGTAATAACATTACCCTTCCAATCCCAAAAGGGACTAAAAATGCTTCATAGCATGCAAAAATTCCATCACGTCGTCACCATATTACCACCAAAAAGCTAGAAACCAGCAACCCTTTTTTGTGCAGGTGTAAGCGCCATTCACACACATTCTCGGATAAGTACACCTTGATTATGTTTCAATTTTTATAGAACCTGATACTCCTCAGCCGCCGTTCCCGCAGCACATCTTCTACCACGAAAACCAAAAAATGGAATCGTTTCCCCTTTACGTATATGAGAAGGGGAATGTGAGCATAACTGATAGTTCTTCTTGGTAGGTCTCTTTCTTGAACAATTTTCATATTCAAAACCCATTTCCCAACGCCTTAATCATATTTTTCTAGGGAAATGGACCTAGTTCCTCTAAGCTCGCTTTTCTCCAAACCATGTTTATAAAAGCAGTTTACACTGATTTATAGCAGTCGGCTCTTGGCTTTGGGAATAATGTTGGTGTGGTGTGCGGTCGGGATAAAAGTGTTTTATAGTCTTTTATGACGCATGTCTACCAAATATTTCAAGTCTAAACACTAAAATATCAAGTTAATATGCTTTGTTTCTTGAGTCAATTATCGTCATTAGAAATATCAGCACTTTTAGCTAGGAAAAAATCTCAATATTGAATTGAAATTTTTTAGCCGCTCTAATTACACAAGCGGATGACTGACTACTGTATTTCTCCCTAACTATTTTACTACAAACTTGTAATCACGAGTACGAACCCCGGAAGTTTCTCATACAGGAATAGTGCACCGTGGGCTATATTTTATTACTGGGAGAAAGTATCAATCATCCTCACATCAGCTACTAACATAGCTCCTTTTTTAATACGTTTTTTTCTCTTATTGAAATAAGTGCGTTTTTTATAATGAAAAAAGGAGGCATTGCCTGTGTTGGAGGTAGAAAAGGGGAAACTGAAAAATCAATATGAATAATAACAGTCATAAATATTTCCCATTAAAAAAATTTCCATCTTGTGTAAGCAAAAGGATAAGAACGCAAAAGGGCTGAATTGATATTACCTACGGAAATATAGCAAGAAGTGAGCAGACCGGGAATGGGAGCCTTCCAACCGATGGAAAAAATCCAGTAAATGAATTCATATAAAAAAAATACATGGTTGGATGTGAGTTGGCTTGTATTTTATTTCATTTCTTTTAGGTAGTGTTAAAAGTCACGAAAGATCTCTTTACATTGTTCTGACATATGAGCTATAAGGATAGCCTTCCCTTGTTGTTGGGTTGGAACAGAAGTGCTTTTTTTATGAGAACCGATTAGGATCAAATGGCGTAACAACCAACGCAACAGCCATTTCACGTGAAACTAAATAGGCAGGGTAGAGGATACTTTTGAGAATAAAACTCTTCAAAAAATGCCACACCACACGGTGCAGACCTATAAATATTATTCTGTTTCTTTTATAGCTCCCACTCATAGTTAACCATTTATAGCCAAGTGGTTAATAAGTCAAACCACATGTCATTCATTCATTTATTAAAAACTGTCTAGAAAAAGCAACATGGCTATAATTGAGAGGGAGAGTCAGAAAGGGAATCGTAATCATGATGATTATGCGCAATCTCAAGTCCACTACAGCTCACATGCTCCGGTGCTGGATTGGATGTGAATTTGTGTCCTCCTCGTCAACTTGCAGATTATGTGCATGCGATATAATTACTAGCTCTGATTTGAGCCGAAATGAGTTCATTTGGGAGTTTGGGGAATCGTGTGACTAGGAACGAGAGTCACTTATTCATTTATGATTTAATAGGAGGGTCAGGGCTCAAATATATACTGGAGGAACTTTATAAATATGGATGAGGACATGGAGGGGTTTCTGGAACGGGGAAAAGCAGGAGCCAATACCGTAGCCATAAAAATTTAGCATTTGGGATATTCTTTTAAATGTAAATTTTCAGATTAATTATGACTTCTGACTATGAGATGATAATAGGATTCAACTCGTTTGTAAAGGGGCTGGGGTTTCATTGTTGGTTTGATTTACAGAATCAGAAATCCATCTAAAATATTTCATGCTATTTTCCCCATTTCTTTCTTTCCGACTCTAAAAAAATATATTTTTTATTTATGAGCTAAGTCGTTCAACAAGTTTTGTAGCAGGGGCTATGTTAACCTAACCATGTTAGTTTAAGTTTATCATCCGTGGCTAAAAAAATCCGCTCAAGCTCTCCTCCACATGGTTGAGAGGGGAGCGAGCTGTAAATGTCAGTTATCTAAATTAATATGTCTACTTTGTTATATCAATTAAAGCGGAATGGACTTACTGGGAGCGGAAGTACTATGATGGAGGGTTGAGCCACCTACCATGCAAGCGGGACTAAACAGACTAGAAAAAAGGGTTTTTATGAATAGCAACTCCTCGGCTTTGACTCCTTCTCCCATTCGGGGAAGGAGAAAATTAACTAATTATTTTTATGACTATTATGTGGTGATTTTGAAGCGGAAATGAAAATGATTATTGCTCCAACGTCAATGACGACCGGCTACTGGGAGGATGATGAGGATGGTGATGTAAGCGAATTGAAAGCTTAGACTGGGGAGGGATGAGGATTACGCAAAAATAATAATGGCTGGGATGTAATCATAATATTAAAATGTAATTGTTTCTCATTCTTTCCAGGGGCCTTCCTGCCAATGACAATGGATGATCACAAGCCATACCACTGCACTGCCTCAACTCTTCTTATCATTTTCACCGCTTGGGAGTATCTGCTATCATTCGATGTAGCATTTTAGTAATTGAATTATTATCTATGACAAACAACCCCGTTTATTTCGAGCCGACAGTGTTGGTTCTTGATATTGTCATTCATTCTGTAATAATGGGCTCGCTCGCTGAACACTATTTTAATCCAGAGACAATTAGCCTCTGTCGTGCTGCTGTACAATTGCAGAATATGTATGAGATGAATTACTAGGAAAGGTAGGTTGAACACTGACACTGAGCATCATCGTCATCATCATCCTAAAACTTATTGTCGATTGAGGGTAGAAAAAGATTAAAGCAATTAGTTCCATACCTGAGTTTTATTTCCTTTTTTATGGGGAAGAGGATTTTCAATCATTTTCGGCTGCTATACAAGGGTGTCATTTTTTCTTTTGATTACACTAAATTAGACATTTAAGTTTCCTGTCAAAAAAACAAATCATTATTAATGGTATGGATGGATCGGAGGATGAAACGGAAGGACTTGAAATATGGACTGTGTGCGAATAAGACAAAGTAATTTATGGGAGCCAAACCATCCATATGAATGTTTTGACAATTAAGTATTTGAACATTTAGAAGGATTTTTATTTCGGTCGACAATTTTTCCAAAATTTTATGACACTAATGATACATTGCAGTTAATGTATTATTAAATTAATTGGGATGAGGAATAAAATAAAACAATTTCATCTTGATATGGCTTCCTGTTTTTTTTAAATTTGTTTATCATCCATCTCAATCTCTTCATAAATTATGGATTTAGAGGCACACCACCCATATACCGACTTTATCAAAGGGTTTGGCTTACCTTCCCCCCATTTATTTAAGATGTAGGTCTTTATCAACCTGAGAACTATATGACGAGGGGAGGAAGATATATCTGGCCACTTGAACAGGGCTCAAATCTTATTATCCAGTTTTTCTTTTCCTTTTCCTCCATCTTCTCACCATTATAATGACAAGGTGTTGGGAGAGGAGTGTTTCGGTGGTGGTGCTTGATGTGATGGGATATAACATCTGCCATGTATGTGTGGTAAACAATAAAAATATAATAACTTTTTAAGTTGTAAGGGCTCACAAATAATGGAAGAGTTCTCGCCTGCCACCGAAAAAAATGGCAGTCGGACGGGCTCTGAAACCCTTAATCTTCTAAATTATCTGTTTTCTCTAGTCAAGGTGGTCCTCGCAATAACTTTGTTGGTGGTAGGAAGAAGGAGTGTGGTGCTTATCATGGCTTTAAAAGCTATGGTAGTTTTATAAGACATGAGTTTCAAGAGCATGGCCAATACACACGCATATTTTCGGAGTGGAAGAATTTGCCAAAACAAATTGTTCAAGGAAATAAGGATTTCGTTTTGCGCAAAAATGCGAGCTTTTATACTTCCCTTAGTTTCCATCTTAGCAATAATGCTATTTGAAAGCTAGCGCTAATTGCTTCTGTAGTAGATTGATTATCATGAGTGAGCAGTTCGGTAGGTAATCAAAAATGTAAATTTCCCTCCAATACATTTTTTAGTCTCTTGATTAGCAAAAACGAATTCCACTCATAAAAAAATCCAGTTGACCGTTCTAAAAATTCTCATCCCGAAGGAAAAATAAATTAAAGTTAAAATGGCTATCCATATTTATTACGTTTTCCAAAGCTCATGAACAGCTTTAACAAAGAAAAGAACACTAGTAAGGAATGGATCTTTCAACTCAACTATCAAATCATCCATCTATCATCATCATCATCATAAAATATACAAAGTTGAGGACGTCTATAAAAAATATATATTTCCATAGTACTTATCTCATCTAGCTCTGGACTAGAGAGGGTCGACAAGCTATAACTACTCCTTAAGATGGGCTATGTTAGTCCACGCAAAGAAGTCAATTTAATGAGTGGTGACTGGTGACTAGCTCGTTCAGGTAGATATTTTTCAAACTAAAAGACCAAGCCTACTTATACCTCCCCATTTCAATTTGGAATTACACGTTGTAGCTGTTCCATCTTGTTCATCTTTCTGCTGCTGGTTTTTTCTTCTAAAGCCCTTTCATTCTCTCACGGCATTTTCCTCTCATCATGACCATGATCATGATCATCTTGGCAGAATATTTTGTTACGAAGAAAAATCCATCCGATCCGATGATGATGAGAATGATGGCGTTGGTGTCCTGCTGATTTAATACTAATAATAATGATAACAATGAGAATCCTCATCTTTCTGTTTTGATAGGCTGCCATCCATTTAAAGATGCTCGATTGTTGTGTGGCAGATAATTGCGCTGGTTGCTCAGTCACTCACTCACATCATCCCAAATGGACGGGGGGAGAGGGAGAAGCAATCAAGCCAACTTTGGGGGAAGGCGAATCAGAAAAATTTGAAGCCGCATTCGCATCATCCCAGTCCTCTCATATTATATTGCATAATGTTGGGGAATGAAACGATTACAATTTTTGTTTGGTGTTGGTTATGTGTGATGTGCTGCTCAAAACACTGTAATTTCACCTTTTCCCTTGTTTGCCATGAGAATACGAAGGAGGAAGAGTGATCTGAAGAAGAGCAGCTTCGCATGGAATGGATATGATGTGCTCCTCCATTGTTAATACGAGTTTTCTTCCTCTCCTTCTCGGATCTGCCATCATGGCATGATAATGATCCTTGAGTGAGATGATTGAGGGCAGTGTTAGTTTTTTTTATTTGAGTTACCAGTCATCTTTTGCGAAGGTTTCAATTCACGAAATGCCGACAAAGGAGACCGCCGCTAAAAACAGAGTGGTACTTTAAACCATGTAGAAAATAACCATTTAGCAGCTGGTCTGTCAATAAAATATGTAAATGTTGCTTTGAAATCATCATTATCATCAGCAACAGCATCCTACCTGATTATCAATCAACTAGGGACTATATATAAGTTGCATGAGAGGGGATGGAATGATGAGGGATGGGAAAATCAATGGGAAAGGTTGCTAAATAGTAAGGGAGAAAAATATTGCTCTGATTTCCCTTTGCTGATTTTCATCCCATCTTTTATCAGCCTAATTTCCAATTAACTTTCTCAGATTACCTTTTAACTTATTTATGTGGAAGGATGAGAAGTAATATTATGCATGGGAAATAATGTGGACTAATCTTGCTGAAAATGGAATTAAGTGGGGGTAAATTAAAAAGGGCGAAATATAATTTGAGGCCCTAGGGACACGTAAATTCTCGAATCTTTTCGAGATTGATTGTTGCGAATGGGAATTAAAGGAGGAAAGTGGAAAGGACCTTGTTCATCTGAGCTCTGCCATGAAATGTTGCATGTTTGCGCTCAATCCTTCGCTGATAATCTGAATAAGTAGTGTTGTTACTCCCGAGTAATATTATTCTGGATTGTGGCTTTATTAATTTCACTTTCAATCCCAATTGTTCATATTTATTCAGATGGACAACCAACGTCCAAAATGCAATGTCAGATGACAAGGAAGGAATTGGGATGATACTGGTGAAAAACATTTTCTGGAGGGAGAATTCCTCTTGGAAGGTATTTCAATTTTGATGGCTCATGAAAATTACGACTTTTATTTAAAATGGTGCAGCGTGTTAGCCTTAAAAGTCATAACATTGCCGAAGAATGGAAAGGCACTAATAAAATGTAAATGATTCAACGCTTAAGTATTGCTACTTCTAACAGGGGCGATCGATATACTTATAAAATACGGTCGGGAAATTCCCATTATATTATAATTGACCTTGAGCTCTGACCCTTTTCTGGTCATCGGATCTCCTCCAAGATCTATCATTGGTGTGCCCTTGAGTATAAGTATCTATGTGGAAAATTTGCAAAAAGTTGGTCAACGCGTATACGGATTCTAGTGTTAATAGAGAAACAGATAGGAAATCGAAAGCTTAGTAAACTCTTCAGCTTTCTATGTGATAACTTAATAACATCCAAATCTAGATCACGTTTCCCCACCCACTACTTACTTTGGTTATGCATGTGTTTTTAATGAGTTCCGTAGCTGATAATGGGGTAACAGGAGACGCAATTCCTCAAATTACTGGAATTGGACGTTCATTTCCGCTCTCCATTTCATAAAATGTCTCATCTTACATGCATAAAAGTTACTGCAAATTGTTTGGAGAACTGTGTCTTCCCTTTGTGAGATCACAAACGTCAGCAGAATTCTTGTGAAAGGTCAGAAATAATGGCAACATTTGCTCACGTCAGCAGCGTCCATTCACCATTTTAATGGTGAAAGTGAGAATGATCACATTTTCATTCATACATCCTGTCCATGAGTTTCTTGAATTTCGCTTCTTCCACTTTTAATGGCATACTAATCTCTTTTAAATATTATAATGACCAATGTGAAACTAATTGAGCGTAGGTTTGGACCACGCCCCCACACTTTTGACAGCTGGCATAAGATGTTCCTCACAACTTCATAAAAATTCCCTCAAAAAAGACACAAGATCCCTTTCAAAGTATCCACTCACCCATAATTTCTAACGAATACATAGGCCATAATCCCACACGAAAATAAAATTCTAATAAAATGAGCATTATTACCCCATCCTCAAAAATTCTTTATAGCTGTGACTCTCCGAGCAAAGGAAGAGGTCACATGTCACCTGAGTGTCTGAGTGTGACAAATTAATAACAAGGGGCTATCATACATCTCAGGCAAAAAATATATTTCTCCTCCACAACCAATTTTACATGGACATGGATAGCAACAAAAAAAGGAACTATTTGATGACGAGGATTACGAGCACGAGCTCCAGATGGGAGCGTACCTTTGACAAGAAACCCGATGGTGTATTATGATTAAACATACAAGGCTAAAAGGGACTTTGTAGCCGACATCCATTATCACCGTGTTTCTTGGAAGGTATTGTGCCCAACTTGGTGTTCGCAGTGTGCGGCCTGAAAAAAAAGAAGAGATTTTGTGAAAAATGTAGGAATCCGCTGAAAGAAAACTCTCACGAGTTGATACACTCCACTGACTCCTTGTTCTCCCAACAATGGATTAATGGACTTCTCAATGAGATTTCATGAAGCTAGTTCATCAAGGAAAATGATGATGTGCTGAAGGCACACAGGGGAAAAATGGGACAATTGACTTGGTAGCAAACAAACTGGAGAGATCTCCATGAAAGAAGGAAAGATCAACTTAAAGTTTGCAAAAAAATGTTATTTTCCCCCTTGTATTTAGGTATAATGGAGTCAATTGGTGACGGGGTATTGAGGCTGATGATATGAGTGACTTTTTTTCAAAGTCACTAGAGGATCATGGATAACACCCAATAATGGCTTGTAATGAAGTTGACTACGTTGTTATAGCCATTGTGCCCAAACACTGAAGGGAGTTTATGGTAATAGGGCATGGTGATCCCAACTTTTGAGCAAAGGTCCTCCGTCTTTTGTTCGGCTGTTGAACAATGAAAATGAGCAAGAGTGTGATGATGACATGATCATGTTCTAGTTTTCTCAGCCGGCTGATACTGATACTCTCAACACTCGACACTGGGAGTATATTAGGTTACAATGGGGAGGAAAAAGATATGATGATATTGCTCCTTGTCATCAGTCATCAGCTCACTTCAGGAATGAGATAATAATGCATGAGCACCTGAACACAATAAATAATCATAATGGATGATATGGGATGAGTATGAAAAGGGCTAAACTAAGTTATGATGAAGTTGGGATTGATGAGAAAAAGGTAAAATATACTCCAGAGAGGAGTCCTTTCAATCTCCAGTCATGTTCCATAGGATAGAATAAGCCTGAATTATGTGGACTCTGCAACGGCCTCCTTTTTTCTAGTTATTCATCATTCATCCCATTTAGCAGGAATAATCTGTGGCCTGAAATTATGAAGAGGAAAAAGGATATTCTTTGAATGCAAAAAACATAAGCTATAATACTAGTCCCAGCTCTAATCCAGTAACAAAATAATTTACACGAGGAGGGAGCGGAATAAGTAGGCTCAGTTTTTTTCAATACGACGAAAAGGAAACCACAGAAGCGACTCAATTCTCCGGTGAGGTAATCAACCACATGAGCAGGAATAAAGACTTTAGGCGTGCCAAACTAGCTCTGGAGGTTGGTTTTTCTAATCGACAGATGGAATAATATAAATGCGGTAGGCCTTCTCCCGGAGGTCAACTAAACTCTTGACAGGGAAGAGGGAGACAGAAGGAGAGAAATGGAAGAGAGGAAAATTAACTGTCATTCTTTCCATTACACTTTAATAAGGCAGCCCTTCACAACACTAATCTATTAACCGTGACGTTTCAGATGGTGGTGGTGATGGTGAGCCAGTGAAAAAATACATCGAGGAGATGGTAAAGTAGAGAAAAAAAGATTCTTTCCTTTATGTAATCTACAATGTAATTCCAAAGGGGATGATGTATTCACACAATGGCTTTATATAAGGGTGGCTGAGTCAAGCTGGAAAACAGTTTTTAGAAAGTTATTAAGTTATTGTTGCGCATAATGAGTTACACGATTATGCTATTGATATTGTTGCTCAGCTACTCGAAAAGTCAGAGGCGAGAAAACACGGACTTCCATGCACGGCTGCCAGTTTTTCCTGGGATTTCATTGGCTTGTTCCAACAACACTTTACTTCAACGCTTGACGCCTGATCGGTGTATGGGAGAGGTGATCTCTGGTAGGATTATGGAATGGGAGCTTAAAACTTCTGGGAGACCCATGATACTTATTTAATAACTCATTTTATTATTCATGTTTTGTTACCTTCGTCGAATCCAGTCAAGTCAACCAGTCAACTTGTCCAGCACTCCATTTGTTTGAGTTGTGGGGCGATATGAAATGCCAGTGAGCTGAACGGTAATGGATTAGAATATTCAACATGCAGGGTTAATTATGATATCAACTGTCACGCATTTACTGACAGTGACTGGGTTTCTCGTCAATAATTTTGTAAAGGTGGCGGGATGATGATTACGGGCTGGTCATGGAATTTGGAATTCTTTGAATTTATTAGATTATTTCGTTCCAAAGAAATGTTTGGCTGTAAGCATGCATCATCAGCAGGATGACAACAGATTGGAACGACTCGTACGTTTATTGGATCCAATTAAAAAGTTGGAACTAAAGAGCAATCTCATTACCTTTTGTTTCATCATCCTCCCCCTTTCCCTCTCGTCATCCCACGGGTGTTGAAGCAATATGGCATGGTTATCCCTTAATTCTCTTAATAAGCTTGTGGCCTCTACGAGATTAAAGTAGCAGAAGCAGAAACAGTTTACTTCAAATTGGGATAATCAGAAGGACATAATAAAATGAGTAATGGCCATATAAAATAAAGTTTTCTTTCAAGTAGAAATGATGCATGACGCTGGTTAGACTTTAAAAAAACGAAATAATTATCATCATCGTCATCATCATCATAATCATCACCACCGTCTTTATCACCATATTTTTTATATATTGAATGAGTTAAAGAGGAGCAGACGAAATTCACGGTTAAATCAACCCATTCCTTTCGCTCACTCACAATCAGTTACATTTAATTACAGACACTGATTTTCTGTTTTGATCTCGATGATATAAAAAAAAGTTTTTTTTCTCCCTCGTTTTGTTCTACATTGTTAGCCAAGGGTAGTTAAGGAGTCGTTTAGAAGATGTGATTGGATTTTTTCCTTAAAGATTGTGAAATGATGAGGAAGGCAGCTTTGAGAAACAAAAGGGAGGACTAAATGGTAAGATGCTCCAAGAGCATTGATAATCCTCCTACATGAATCATGATGATAACGATTTTTCCTTGAACGAGTCAGTTGAGATGTTATTGCAGAGTTAATCAACATGTTACTTCAAATTAAACCGTAGCAACTCACTGCTTCTCTCCCTCTTCTGATGTCTTTTATTTTCTTTGAGTGATTCACCTCCGAAAACCATGAAAAGGTATATGATGATGATGAGGATGATCAATGATCATGAATCATGAATGACTTGGATAAAAAAAATGTTCTTTCGGGGCAATAAGGTTCACTTGGAAAAGGGTAGGCTCGGCTTTCTTGAAAGCGTGAATATGTTGCTTAATTCAAAAGTGATTATCATCCTGATAATTAGAATCAAAAGGTAGTATATGGACAGCACTCATGTTCTGATGGAATAGCTTCCTCCAGGGATTTAAGACTTGATAACTCATTTAAAACCACCAAATACAAGAAAAAGGACATAGTTCATTCAACAAAATATCCATAACATGAGAAAGGTGGCTAGCATCTGACGAATTTGGATCCATCTTTGACTAGGCTACCGTCTTTCTGAAAGAGTGATATGTTGAGAAGGAGAATGACAAGATGGTAGAAAATATTTTTTTCTCTTAAATATTGAAATCCCACCGGTTTTTAATTTTCTTTCATGAGGAAAGTATTATATATACATTCTTTAAAGCTATTCTTCCAGCAACGTCGAAAAGCTGAAAGAAAACATTCTAAAGTCATAAAGCTCTGTATGAAAGGACGGCGACTCGAATCGGAAAAAGGGACTTGAACAGAGTCGGAGTCAATTAAGGGCGAATTTTGAATTTGTCTCGGATCATACTTCCAAAAGAGGCTTTATCATCATCATCCCAGCCATTTACTAGGAACAAGGGAAAGATCAGTAGCCAAAGAGAGAGGCATTTTAACGTAAAAACTTTGAAACAGTTTTACGAAAGGGCAAAAGCTTCTCTAGAATAGGAACATTCAAGCTTAATTATTAGCACTGGCTTCGCTACGACATATATATATAAAACGCTGATGATAATGATATTACAATGATCAATGGCAGAATGATTATGTGAGTTGACACGGTTCCTTTTTTTCTCCGGGCAGCAGTCTTTTACATTGGTCCTCTCTGCTTTCCTCCTAAATGTTTTCCTCTCATCATATCTCTCTCTAGCTGAGGATAATTCGCCTTAGCACATTGAAAGGAAAAAAATGGTTGCTGAAAAAAAGGTTCGTATCTAATAGTGACAATAATGAAAAAACTAGTACATGCCCCTTCTTCACATTATACAATAATCATAATAATAAAAGAAAAGTGAGTTTTTTTTTCGCCCTTCACAAGAGAATAGGTGGGATCAAGAAGTGGTCGTTTTCTAAAATGGATATGTATATCTCCCCACATTATTTACAGTGCTCAAGCATTATCCTCAAATTGAGGAGGAATAAAAAAAACATGTATCCGGATAGGTCACCAAATTTACATTGTCACTGACTCCGAATGGGAATACCAATGATTATGATAATGATGGCGAAAGTGCAAAGGGGAAACGCTGTTGGCTTTGGGATGGGAGAGAGACTGGATAAGGGCAAAAGTGTTTTCAACAACATCACATGTCATCATTATCATCACCATTAAGCTCCTATCAAACGAAATCACCAACCAAACGGAAAAAAAAACTCCTCACCATTCATTCATAGGTGATGGGATCTGGGATGTGAAAGGAACATCTTTGTATATTCCAGCCAACAGCTATAATAATCTGTAATGTTATGCTTTTGTTCGGAGTAAATATGATACCTATCTGAAGGGAAGAAAAACCTGCATAAATATATAGATTTATTTATGCTCTCATGAAACTCGCCCTCCCTCCCATGAAGGATAACATGAAAACTAAATAGACTTTATGAGGCACAAGACACAACACCAAACTTGGAGGGAGAAACTCGCCGACAGACTATTTAAAAAATTATTGCCCATGCCATGATGCCATAGCCTCTCCCTCCATAAAAAACAGACATACATATAGTTGTCATGTTTAAATAATACACAGCTTGGGTTACAAATGACTGGATTTTCTCTCAAAATTATGGTAGGAAAAATTAGCAGCTGAGAGTGAGTGAATGATGAGGATTGTTGATGATGAGAAGAATTGGTGTGTGCCTTGTCATTTGGTAAATTTGAATACATAAAAAATATATATTATCCTCGGCTAGCCCCCTCTCTATGGAGGGGCCAATGTAGCTATGTAGCTTTTGAAGCACTCGGGCTTTTTATGGGAGTCGAGTTGAGGTTTCATTTTATTGTCACTGTTTTATACGCAAAGACTGAGTAAACAGTTTGCGAATGGGAGAGAATGAAAAGAAAGCAGAGTCTCTTGCTCTTTTTTTCATAGAAAAAATCTTTTTGTTACTATTCCCATTCCCAGCATCATCATGACTATGACTCCTTTTGTGAGGTCTCTGGTCTCGCTGATTCTCAGACCATTCACCAACCGCACGTTCATCCATTCCTGTGTCTGTTGCAAAGTCAAAGTCTACCTACAGTAGAGTTTGCTGCTGTTTGAGATGAGAAAAAACGATAGTTTAAAACGATGATAGATTATGTTCATCATCCCATTCACGGGTATTGCAGTTGGATTTTTGGAGTTTCAAATGGATTTTAATAAACTCGTCATCCTCGTCATCATGATGTCAGTTGAAGTGTCATATTTGTAAGGAAAAAAAATATCAGAATTATTTTTATGTGAAGTATTTTTTTTCCTCCGAAGAGAAGAGATAATGGATGGTCGTCATCCTGAACATCATCAACATCCCCATGTCATATTATGAAAATGTTGAAAAAAATGGAACACATTTATTCCTAACTACAAGTCGCTATCTAACTTGATTACTTAACAACTTGAAAAATAGTCACTTTCGACAAGGTACATTATCCCTCCACTTTATTAAGATACAAATGCTTAGCTTAAGTAGATAGTAAGCGGGGAGACGGAGCTTGAATGTCGAAGCTTGGATTGAAAGCGGCACAACAGAAATAACCATCCAAAGGATACACATAAGCCTAATCATCAGCCTCGTGAGTTCATGATCATCATCATATAAAGTTAAATATAACTTTGAAGACAACAACTCTATTAAGAAGATATTTTAGATACATTACATATGGGATGGATGGATGACTGCCGCAAACAACTAACCCTCAGGTACATTACCTGTATGAAAAATGACTTTTTCACGCTTTTCGGAAGCAAAAATTGTAGAAATTTATGATTTCCTTTAGTGGACCATACCTGCTTGTTGGGCTGGTGTGTTTAACGGAGGGTGGGAGTGAGAGAGTGAATGAAATGAACACACTCACTTCAACATAAAACATCACCATTATCATCATCCCATAATATGATCATTAAGTTGTAGGTCAGTTGAGAAGAGCAGAGCAAAATGATGATGTACTACTGACAATGAGTGAGTGTCAGTTCGCCCTCCCTCCCCAGCCATATTTTTCCCCAGCACGGATGCATCCAACTTTTACTCGTTATTTTGGGGGACATGCAAAGCATGGAAGTTGGAAGGAGACCCAACTCACCGGACTTGCACAATAACCCATATCGGATAACACTGAACTGATTCAGTAAGTAAACCTGGATGGAACGGCATAAATCCATCGTCTTCAACTACAGATGGAAGTATAATATAAAAAATATATATAGTTTTTTTATCTCATCCACACTTCTTCAAGCTGAACGCTAACTTTCCACCCAAGCTCCTGCCAAATCCTTAAATGCGAGTAAGGAAACAAGGAGGGAGAATTTATGTAGTTGGTGCATTACTAATACCCATCTTTGGAGGAATCTGTCAAAAAAGTATATGTCTGTTGGGAATTATGTAATAAGTCTCCATCTTCCTCTGGGAAGAAGGTGGAAGGGATAAGTGGGAATATGTGAGAAAAGGCAAATTATCACTTCACTCCGGATGCAGTCATTGAGTTGATGAGCTGAATGAAATGATGACAGTTTGAAAGAGTATCGGGGAGAGAAAAAAAAGCAAGCTCGATATTTTCTTCAACAGCCACCCAATATATTTCACTACATGCTACGAATATAGTACGCATATAAGAAGAAATACCAATATACATACTCGGTTAATGGGAGGAGAAGAAAAAAATTTCATGCGAATACTGAACAGGCACATTTATTTTGTGAAATAGTTTTATATAACATCTTTCATCGGTTTATTCAGCATTAAGTGGTTGGTAAAAGGATGAGCATGAGATTACAAATGACATCCACTCTTTCATCGTCAACTAAATGCTCGTTTTCTCAGGAACGATCAGCGACGCTCCAATGTCAGTTGCTCTGCTCGTCGGTATTTTTTTCTGGCGTAAATTCTACTTTCAGTCCTCGTCGTGAAGAGAAGCATCTTATATAGCGATAAAGGAAGGTTGGAAGTTCTGCCATTTTGATGGAGATATTGAAATTCGGTAAACGGAAGCAGGAAAGAAAATGCATCGTATTGCAAAAAGTTGATTCGGAGGTAATACTAATAGGAGTCCCTGTTAATTTTTAAGTTATCTTGATTGGAAGCAGACATACGGAAAGATTTTGTAGCTTGTTCAAAATATGAAGTATGGCTTCATAACAAGAAAAGACATCTCTGCAGAATCTTAAGCCCAGATTTGCTAAGCTCACCCATCAACTCTCGCATTTAAAATTTTTCATACTCGTTCAAGCCCAGAATGAGCAGTGATTTTTGGCAGAAGCGAAACCCATTTATTTAACGAGAGAGGGGAAAAAAGTAATGGCATCATTTTTTCTTCTCTTTTTGGAAGCAGGGTGAAATGGCTACGTAAAGACTGGCAAGTTATAAAGACCAACTAAAATGAACGGAGCATTTAGAGAAGCGCTAATGATGCAAATAAAAAAGATGAGAGGAAAAGGGAAAATATGACAAGAAAAAAGTTTTATTTTTGAAAGTTTTTATTTATTCAAGACAATCTCCTAGAAAAACTATATCTTATTTAATGGGCTCTTCATCTTCTCTACTTGCCATTCTTCATCTTCATTATTTCACTAAAAGAGTTGGATAATGACACAAGAGTACTTAGATAGATATGTATTTTTTTATAAAAAGGATGAAAAGGACACAAATAAAAGTTGTAAGGAAAATGGAGAAGGATGATCATTAAAGAGGAAAAAATAGCTTGACTACCATCAGCATCATCATCATCACTCCACTAATGCAATGCAATAAAATCGTGAAACTCAAATCAGAAATGAATTATGCTTCTGTGAGTAAATAATTGTATTACAGACGACGTATTACATCGGGAACGGTAAACGTACATTCACCCTCTTTTCCCAAAGAAAAGTTAATGGCTAAAAAAATGAGAACGTCATAAATAAATAATACATTTTTATCCATCTGCATAAACTTACTATACATGCCTATCTCGAGAGCCCAATTTTTTATCCAAATTTAAAGAGACAAGCTATTGGCAGATAGACAAGGGGAATAAACGAGCCATCGATTGAAATATGGATGAAGCTAACAATCTTAACTTATAAAGTCAGATAAACAGTTAAAGATTTTCAAATGTTTGGAGGGCCACAACGCAAAGTGGAGGTATTTATGGAGCGCAATAATCCAAGTTAATTATAATTATAAATAGGTTTATAGCAATCCTTTCGGTTAGTTTAATTATGAAGATAAGTACTGAAAGACGGACAGCTATCTCAGTTGTATTATGAACCCTACTTAACTTGACAGAAAGGAAACGAAATATTTTCCACCAACAGACAAACATACTTAACTCCTTGTACAATGGATTGACGACGGTTTGCAAACTGGCATGACTGCTGCCATCACATCAACACACAAAACATCCCTTCATTCCCAATTCCCCAGTTTAGCTCTCATTTCGACGTAAGACAAGGAAACAAATCCCGTCATCCAATCCAAAGCCCAATCCATATAGTGAAAATGGCCTGCGAAGATAAACTGTAGAGGAATGACTGAGAACATGAAATGAAAGGGTGCCTGAGCAAGGAGGAAGAAGAATACATTTATTTTATTTATTTGTAGATTGGATGTTGATGTTGTTGATGATGATGAGGATGAGGATGATGGTGGCAGTTCTCATTAAGTCCTGTGTGTAGGCTTGTCTCTCCCTCAGAAAAATCTAATCTCAACCAACTAACAAAATACAAGGTGGATTATGGGAAGCCATCCCATTATCAATTGTGGTATGGTTGATAGGCTTTATCTCCTTTTTATTTATTACTTTTGCTGTCTTTCCCCCGTGCAAAAAATGGAGCTGATGGTGGTACTCGACGGTGCTGATGACGCTGACGATAATGATGATACATCCTTTGCCTTTCGGTGATGTTGCGTTGCGTCCGATGTCGTGTAATCACGTTAATTTACCAAGATTGCACACACGTACTTACAAATAAATATAAATGTGTCTATATTATTTATCTCTCGTAGTTGTACCACCACCGCAGTCATCATCCTCCTGATCATCTGCGTCCCCATCTCATATCTTTTCGAAGATGTGCAGTTGGCATGGGAATGGATGTGTGCCAGTAATGAAGTAAATAGACCAAACTTCATAGTTAATTATGTCGTTTTCTCTTCACAGATATTTCTCCTTGACAAGTTAATCCAAGTAAGATAAGAGATGAAGAAAAAACATCGCACATTTACTCTCGACAGCTTCTTAGCTATAGTCGATCCCTCCGCGGCTGTTATCCTTCTTGGTGGGTCGACGGCTTAAGGATGGTTAGGAGCTCTCATTCAAATTGCTCCCTCAAGGTGTCTTCCTCTTCACGCCAAAAACGGTCGCTACATAAAACAACATAGATAATGTTCAGTTGAGCTCTGGCTGATTGTGTAGATCGTTTTCAGTCTCTTGTGAAGTGCTAGTTTATTCCCTTTTGTTAAAGGCCTGAAGGGGAGCTATGCTTATTTTTGGGGAGGGCAACCTGAGATCGTGTTATGAAATGGGTTTGGTTTGCAGATCTTTTTTTGGCAAGCTCTTTCTTAATGAATGATGAATTATGCTTAAAAATGATAAAAAATTCAATAATTTTTTTAGATCCTAAAAATACCCATCATCATCCTTATTCCTCATTCAAGTCTACCCAGAGAGGATGATTTCGCTCCGAATAAGTAAACTGCAGCTTGCTTCATCCACGTAGTAAGCTGCGAACATGCAACCTTCAGCAAAACACAAGAATAACAATATGATTATGCCTGATTATTTCAATTTTTCCCCTTCCCAAATGATGACATCTTCTTCAAGGAGGAGGCACACGGGGGAAATAATATATTTATGCATCTTCACATTTGATTGAGACGTTTGTGCTCTACCGCATCTCCTAGAAATACGAATTACTGCAAGCCTGCTTCCCCACCACACATCTCTCCCCTTATATCTCTTCCTTCAACAGTGAAAAATAATAGTAATAAAGGACAATCTCTTTGAGGAAAAATCTGCCTCATGCTGTTTTACCTACCCTGTGTAACAACTTCAGTGAAAAGCGTGAAGATAATCATTCTGAATAATAATGAAAAAAGACGGAGAGGAGGCTGAAAGGAGAGAAAAAAAGAAGCCTACCTGAAGCCCATCACCAGCACCACCACCAACACCGCCATCATTCTACAATCTGTGTACCCCACTCACTCAACATTTTTATTGTCAGTTCTGCTTAGTAAAAATAAAAATGAACAGATTATGATAATAATGAAGACGATAATAATTATAATAATGGCAACAGGGATATTACATATTTCAACTAAATTGGACAACCAACCGCTCAATAGAGGAGGAGAATGAAAAAAAAGGGAAATATAGTTAACCATTCCGATATGCATGCGGCGTACTACATGGCTTGGATTGTGAAAGAGGATGAGAGAGAGATAAAAACAAACCATATTTTTTTTTCAAATAATGGTTAAGCATAAATATTATATCCACCTCACCATTTATAACATAACAATAACAATACAATGATATCGTAATAATAGTAATGAAGTGGAAGGGAAAACCTTCCATGTATGAGCCGGGTATAGTACGATGAGTATTTTTAGGGGGAAAATTGTGAACGGTGATGGAGGTAACTTTATATTCCCATCTCCTTCGTAAAAAACAGAAAGTTAATGAAGAATCGGGAAAATTGAGAAGACTCCTGCGGGAGGAAGGCCAAGGTGGGCTTGGCTATTACTCATTACTTATTATTGTTCCGCTGGAGCTGATATAAAAAAGTTTAGAAATTGAGGATGGCTGGTGATCCACTGCTCCTGCTTCTAGTCCTCAAATAATAATCATGTAATAATAATGTAATGAAGATGATGAGAGTTGGGAGCTTTCATGAGGATATATGAAATCAAATCCGGCTGCATAAAAATCCTATTTTAAGGGAATGTGGAATATGGGGAGGGAGGCTAAGACCGCGATGGAATCATCATCAGGAATGTTTTTCCATCCTTGTGTAATTCTAATAAATTCTGTTTCCATTTGTTTCATAAACGGGATAAAAATTGGTAATGGACTTTTCGTGGGGGGATAATAAAGGAAGGAGGTGTTTAAAAAGGCATTTCATTTTCGGAGAGTTTTTTCTTGAGAGGGAATTTCTATTGGTATTATGCATTGAAATGAAGTGATTTTACGGTGGGCCATGTGATAATAAATAAGAGTAGACATATTCATATTAAAGGAAATAATGGATGATCAATCAACCTCAATCATCCGCAGTGTTAGGTAACTATTTCCTGTTTTGTACTTGGAAATATGAATTGTATCAACTAGGGCAATAATGTAAAAGTGTAA
>JAQGAH010000482.1:0-36342 GCA_034696885.1 Lepidocyrtus paradoxus | reverse complement strand
GGAAATGGGGCTACCTCACCATTGTCATTCTCAACATTCTTCATCCTCCTGAATGTATCCACATTCGGGTTTTTCGACGACTCGATCAGTTGTCTCGCCGCTCGGTTCATCCTTCCCTGCTATCGCAAACTTTAACACAGCAAATGTCTCCTCCTCCAATATCCAAAAAACTGGAAAATGTACTGATCTCCAATAGAATCTGCAATTAAAATTAATGAACTAATTATTTTAACTATAACTTGCAATGATGCACTTGATCATTAAATTGACAGCAGATATAGTGAATGGACAGCTTAACTTTAGCTGTTTAAATAAATGTACCTTTTGCTGTTCGAATGCTTCAATTCTTGTTCATGCCAATAATGTTGAATGTACAAACTACCGACTGTTATTTTTTTTGTGTTTAACTAACCACTGACAATTGGATGCTGATGACATCACTGAGGATTCATCAGTAATGAAGATCACTGATCGAAGGTGCAGTTAACAAACTAAACGCAATGACCGAAATAACACAAGAGCTAGCAGGAGAACTTATCTCAATCTTCAAATGTTTGTTTATGAACAGCTTTTCCCGCCACGTCGAATTATGAAATCTGTCTCCCTATGGCACTGGAAAGTAAGTGCTAGCGGAGAAAAACAACAGGTTTGTTCTCTCCCTTTCGGCTGGCTGTGCATCACTTCTCTCGTAGCTCTCAAGCTCAAGTAGCATTTTGCAACAAAGCAAAGTTGAAGATGTTGCATGTTGGCTTGGGTGGATGCTGGTGCATGATTTATGAAAACTATGAACTGTATGAATACGACTTGTAGTTAATTATTCTGGAAACATTGGATTTTTAACAGAGATTGAAAATTCAGACTAGTTTATCTATTTAGGATTACTCGAACCTAAAACGAATTGTTTGGATGAAATACTATGTTTTTTATTGGCTGGATTATGGATCGCATCCGGGATTACATATATTTTTTAATCTAATTTAGATTTTGTATGGGATAAATTCGATGGGTATATGGTTGAAAAATAATTAGCAAATTTCGGAAGCTTCAATTCAAAGGTTTTTTCAATGAATTATTTATTATTAATTACATACGTTAAACTTATCTGGCACTTAAGTGCTGTATTATATCAACGACTTTATCAATTAAATTTTAAATTCAATACCAGTTCATGAAATCGAATTTAGAACGTGTTTAAAATACATTCATATGCCACATGACATGACTTATGAGGTCTGACTTGAATTAAATCAAGAATGTAAAAGATTTTTTCAGACGCCCTGATAGTTATAACTGATGTGGAGTCATAATCCGTATATTTTTCCAATGATGAGTAAGTAGTTAACCATAATTTGCGAAATCTTCATTTCTCTGGTTTTCTTTTTACAAAGTCATTTAAAAATTATGTACAAAAATCACTTATACATTTTACCAATCCCATTAGTTTTGCGTGGTTCCCTTAAAACTACTACAGTCAGCAATTGGTGCTGCAACCAATGTTTTTCATAGATTGCATCAAAATGTAGCTGTTTTACGCAATGATGCGAATCGGGTGTAGCAAACGGGAAATATCATATTGTTTCTGTACAAGAAATTGCAATTTGCCAGAATTAAACTAGTAAATGCTCACAATGATCATCAAGTATACACACTTATACGTATAAAAAAATCTGAATAGTCAGTATAGTTCTTAGCTTATAAAATAGAGATATATTTATATTATTTGTGTTGTGTGACTGCCTTATAGAGTTCCAAGTCATTCGATTAAGTAAATTAATTAACAAGTAAATTGTTAAAATTACAATAAAATTACATTGTAACTCTAAAATCATTCACTAAATATATAATTTACATGAAAACGCAGCACTTTAGGTCTAATGATAAAATAATCAGAAATAAACCCTTGGAATGGAAATATATTGTTGGAAATTGAAAATTTTTCGTGAAGTACTTTCTTCGCGGTATGTCGGTACTGATTCTCCTAAAATACAATTAAAATCAAAATGTCAGCATTTATTAGTAAGAGCAATGAAAAAAAATCCGGCTTCCAATTAGACTATGGTAGGTTGTGGATTAACCATTGACTTACCGGCACATTATGAGCTCAGGCACCTTCCAAAACTCATAAAACACGAATGGACTCAATAGGCTGTGACTTTGTAACACAGATTAATCCTGGAAAATAATAACAAAAATTCCGATGTAATAAATGTGTTCTAAGTGTGCTTACATGAAATCTTAGTTAGTCTTAGTTTAAATGAAAAAGAAAATACCTTTCAGATGTGCGATATTTGGTTAGAGCTTCTTCAACAACTGGATTTTTTCTGATTCGCCTCCCATCCGGCCATTCCATTCCAAGGATGTCCTCATCAGTCATCTCAGTACTCAGGACATGCAGGTGCAACAGTTTTGTCCAATTCCGGCTTACAACCGGCAGTTGATCGTAGTTAAGGAGCATGGAGAGCATTTCCACGTTGGGGAACAAGGTAGTTAATCTATGAAGGTCTTCAATGTTCACCAAGTAGGCCATATAAAGTAGTTTCAATTTCCCAAACTGCTCATTTTTCAACGTAGTATTGGAAATGAGGCTTGTCTGTAGCGGGTTTAGCAAGTCGTTATCATCCAGGCTATCGAATATGCGAAGATGTTTCAGCTTCGGGGTGTGTACAAGAAAATCCAGACTGCAACAGAAGCGATCGCAAATGGTCAACTCCTGCAAATTCTGGAGCTCCATACCAAATGGGAATGCGCAAGGGAATATGCGCTTCCAAGCATGGTCCTCTCCAAAGTCTTCTTCAGACGCGTCTTTAACTGCCACAATCTCCCTTAGGGTGTTTCGATGAGCGGTAATGACGTCCTTGACGATTTGAAGCTTACATAAATGCAATCTGATATGGATGGACTGCAAAGGCATCTTGATTATCCTCATCAATTCGAGCACTGATTCAGTCTCATTTGATGTCTCCAATGGAGGTTCAGTTTCAAAAGATTTTAGAGGCATGCTGTTGGCATCATGTAATCTGGCGTCACGGATCGCCACGCACAAAAATTGAATAGAAGGTATCGTGCTGACGTAGTATCGTGGCTCTCTCATTTGCATGATTGGGATTGCAGAGGAAACCTTTATGGAAGTTAGATTTGGAAAATGGGATAGAAGTTCCAACCACGGCTGAAAAGCGTAGTAATTTTTAAGTTCCACAGTAAGTGATTTTAGTTGCAGATGTTGCCAAGTCGGAGCTCGTAAGTTGTGAAGGTCCAAGGGGACCTTCTGGACCGCCTTTTGGTATCTTCTTGCTTGGTCCACTTCTGAAATATAATACTCACTTGGATATATGTTGAGAGTTTGTAGGTTGGGACATGATTGCACGAGCTCTTCAAAATCTTTCAAACGTTTGAAAATGCAAGAATTGAGAATCAATGCTTTGACATGGTTTCCGACCAGTCTCATAAATCTTTCTACTTGACTACGGCGTCGCGTCCTATCCGCAACATTCATGTCAAATCCAAACCTCCAGTAGCACAAATCAAATTCACCAAAACCAAGACCGATCTCGCCATCCTTTACCGCTTCCCAGAAATCCAGAAATTTCAAAAGTGTCGTATTGGCTTTTGGGGGCTGATTGTTAATAGCCAGAAACGACACATATATCTGATCATCCCTCGGGTCACGAAAGAGTCTCAAAATACTGGAGGAACGCCAAAAGATTAAGGATGTTTCGTGCCAAGTCTTGCACACAAGGCGAAAGTTTGCCAGTTCCTTGTACTGACAAAAGCTGAACAGGTTGTTCAAAATCTTAAACAAAAACCGGCGAATGGAAGCATTAATTAAATATTAAGTTTAAATAATTACTTACTTCAAAGCAACAATTTTCAATGCAATCTGCATAAACTTATATGCTTTCTCCTTGAGCTGAACTAACAACTTTTAACTTTGCAATAATTACTACATCTTACCACATGATTGTATAATGGGTGCAACTCGAGACGGCCAACACTGGAGCCCTTTCCAATCTCAGTAGCTTCAAGTTTATCTCCGGTAGTACTAGACTTATGACCAGTGGTTTCCTGCCCTTTTGCTTTCGTATTCTGTCCCTTTGAAGTGGAGGGAGTGCAGTCTTCTTCTAGCTTCCGTTTTTTGTCCATATTGTAGTCCCTCCCCGATTCCCCACTTATTTTGATCGTACTAATCTAAATTTAACTTGATTATCTACTGTCGCAATGGCAGCGTATGTAATTTAAATTGGCATTTAAGCCAGCAAACCAACGAAAGTCAAGAAATTTATGAGTAAAAAAAACTAGAAATTTCAGCCAGTAAACAAATAGATTCAATAGCGTCAATTATGGAAATACAGGTATCAGCTTGTGCAATTAAAATTGCTAAAATTAACATATATCCTTTCAAAAAGTGTTAAGAGAAACCCTACTACCCTATCCAATCCCACTCCAATCTTACACACCAACGCGTCCATCGGGGTTTAATCCTTCCAAATGGCCTTCCAATTTTCATTTACAATATACTCAGTTCATGTCTATTGCATTGATCATATCAAAGAGAAGCACTTTTGTGCATATCATCTAGTGAAAAAATAAGTAATGCATTTTCGCCAACAGTCGCACCACACATAAGTAGCAAATTTAAGATTACATAATAGGTTAGGTAAGTCCAAAGTCTAAAGGTTTGGAGGGATCCAAGCAATACAAACCGATATTTTATGGCGGGCAATCACCAACCAAAGTCAGTCCTCACTAAATACTGGCAGGAAGCTTCTCTGATTTGGATAAGTTCATCATGTTATGTCACCAGGAATCACGCTAATATTATGTCTCCTTGATGTTGCCAAATTTTTCTCTAAAATGCACACCTAGAGCCTCTCACCAAAACCTTCGCAGAAAACAAACAAAGATACTCGGAATGCGCATTTCTTATGCAAAAATTGTTGAAAATTGTGTTTCATATAAGACTCCTTAATTACATATTATTACAAACATAGAAACATGGGAAGTATTTTGGAAACATAAAACTGAGATTGCGGATTATTTTTGGGTGGATTACTTTGATTTAGTATTGACTGGACCAAAAGGGATCGTGTCTGATGCGAGATTTTTTTCAATTCGGTAGCCACCCAGAAGGACGTATGGTGAAAACGACGGTTGCTGTTCTTTGTTTAAAAAAAATCATTGTCATATGAATACTTACAAGTAAATATTTCAGTTCAAGTGTATTATCATCACTGTTCTGCATAATAGCTTATTTTCATGCATGTGAAGGAAAACAAAGGTTTTTGTGCAGCCAATAATGAGTGAAAACTCGGTAAAGAAAATAAAATTCTCCGGAGAAGGAATTAAATTCAGCAATTTTAATGTTAATATGCTTGTGAAATAATTGCCAAATAGAAGTAAATTTCGGAAGATTCATTTCCAAAGGTTTTTTCAACGAATTATTTATTATTAATTACATACGTTAAACTCATCTGACACTTAACAATGCTGTATAATATCAACAACTTTATCAATTAAATTATATATCAGTTCACGAAATCAAATTTAGAACGTGTTTCACATACATTTATACCATACCACATGACATGATTTATGATGTCTGCATTTAAATAAAGAGTGTAAAAGATTCTTTCTTAGACCCTGATAGTTATATCTGATGTGGAGTCATAATCTGTATATTGTTCCAATGATGATTAAGTAGTTAACCATATAGTTTGCAAAATCTTCATTTCTCTGGTTTCTTTTTACAAAATCATTTTAAAATTGAGTACAAATACCTTATACATTTTACCAATCCCATTAGTTTTGTGTGGCTCCCTTAAAACTACTGCAGTCAGCAATTAGCGATAATTTATACGCAGAATGTGCAGGATTGCACTTCAATATTTTTCATAAATTGCATTAAAATGTAGCTTTTTGAGGCGATGATGATGCGAATCGTGTGTAGCAAAAATGAAATCATATTATTTTTGTACGCAAAATTGCAGTACAATATTTACCAAAAGTAGACCAGTAAGCTCTTGCTGTTCCTGATATTGTGTATTAGCAATAAGCTGCAACGACATTGTTTAAATATTACCAACTAGCGCTACTGCTAATGACTGTAAAATTTCTTCAGACGAAAAACAGCTACTTTAAGCGACCTTGCCAGATCTTGAGTTAATTTCAGCGGTAAACTCAGAGCAAAATCTGTTAGCGTGCCAATTCAAATAAATCCGCTTAAATTGCAGACAACTTTTGCCAATTTGGTAGTTCAAAATTCACATGGTCAATCGGCAACCATTCCCTTTACATATAAAACTGTTATGATAACTGGCATTTTTACTCTTGAGATCAATCATATTTAATCAAGATTATATAAACTTTAAATTAATTTCGGCATTTATATGGCATCGCGTCTGTACATTAGACTTCCTCTAATTTACTCTACTATCAAAAAGGATAATTACTATATATCAATAATTGCGATATTTCAGTTCTATCTTTACACGACTAACAGACTAACAAACAACTTACTAGTTGACTATGAAAACTTGTATATCATTTTATACATACCAAAGTTCCAGTTACGTGAAACACCTTTTCAGCCAACAATTCCTACCTGCCATAACAAAATATTATCCTGTTTACACATTCCCTTGGAATAAACAACATGAGAGAAACTGCTTCAGACCAGTTAGTTACGCCTATAAAAAATAAAGTTACTCTATATTTTCATACTTATCTCTAAATAAACATTTAGCCTGCAATACGCTGCATAGATTTACTGTAAAGGCCGGCTGTGTTAAATTACTATTGTTCATGTTTTTACAATTGCATAATCAACTTATCAATTAACTATTATAGAAGCTAAAACTTCAACCATTCTTCTGACCAGATTTAGATAGGTATACGCTGTAATTTCATAAAATGTCGGTCTATTTATATCATATAAAAATGCGGAGCTCGCAGTCACAACGGACAATATTCTAAGCTATACAAAAGTTTTTTCTGCAAGTTCAGCATTACAGTTTTTTAACATTTAACATGACTACCACTTAACAATCCAAATTGCTTAAGGATTTCATTTAATTAGTGAATAACCTCATCGTACCGTTGTATGATTGATTTTGATTGCTAATTATAATTTTCCAAATTACTAAAAATCTTTTGGAACGCTCAGACTTGGAGGAGTCTTACTTTTCGTAATATAATTTTTACAGTTCATTATTCAAAACATACGTGTATTTTTTTTCTGTGGTCACAACTGTACAAAAACGTACACCTTGAAATTATACATAAGTTTTAGCTAAAGTACATTATGCTTATCCAAATGTTGACAATTAAGTTTTACTCAAGTTTTGTAGACTACTACGGAGCAATTACTGCTGTAATAATGGCTCATTATTGTTGTCTGAATGCGCTTGGTTGGATACTGGATTTAATTTTTAGATGTGAGTTGTGAACTCCATTGAGGTGGAATTTGAGGCGAAGCGAGATCTGTTTGAGAACGTGGAAGTAATAAAAATTCGATTTAAACTCCGATAGCTGGACTCGGGAAAGGACAGATGTCAAACTCGTGCCGGATATATGACGGAGTTGTTGTTCAGTCGTTGGGGGGTCGTATCATTCGAGTTCTCGTCAGGTTCTTGGACGTCCATGGAGTGGAAATCGTATCCGGGGTTTAGGATAATATTCGGCATTAGTTCGATGTGCTCGCCGTCATCTCTCGACTGATTGGCAAGGTTGACTACATATTCCTTATAAAAGAGACAGCACGTCGCGACCCCGAGGATACAAAGTGTGGAGATCACAATGGCAACTGCTATGATCCAGATTCGTACGTCAAATGTGTCCACACCGTCGAGAAAATGCTTTCCCAATTCTGCAAAAATATAAGTTTGTTTAAAAATTAATGTCATGCATATTCCACTGTCTATTCCACTCTAATCAACGCAAGTAAATACGTAAAATAAACTTCCGCAATTTCTCGTTCTTTAGATAAAACTTCAAGAATGGAAAAAATCGGGTTAAGTGAAACCATACGCCTTGGCCCCGTACTTAGAACAACATGCAGCCCAATCATTGTGTTTCATGAATTTTAAAGGGGAAATCGGATTGATTAGCTTAGGTATGCACATTAGTTTAAAAATTCATGCATTATTCTTCTAACTTTGTTCAGGACAGTGCATATGACTACGGCATGTATTTGTATGCTTGCTCCACATCATGCGAGGTCAGATTCAACATCGACCGGGAGGAGCAAGATTACTGTACCACTTTCATGAACGGTAATGATTAGTGCTACAGATTTCCAGGCTTGATAAAGCATCCAACCTGGTCAATTCCAAATCCTTAATGCTACTCCGATGAAAGATGGTCACAAAAGTGAAAGCTTGTAAGCTCACGGGTTATTACGTACACCTGTATTTTTAACAATATATGAAAGATATCACTGGGATATTGCTTTTCTGCGCCTTTCAGTAAATAATATCTACCCTCTTTTTGATAATTCAGCAGAAACAACAAAAAAATATATTCTGATCAGAATCTAGGCCAGATCCATATTTGAAACTACCAAAGTACAAAAAAAAACTCTGTAATGGGGAAAGGTACAAAAATAGGACTGAAACCTTGAAGGTTTGAGCCTTGCGAATATCTGCTGAAATGGTTTATATATGACGATATGTTCATATATGGGAACGTGAGCCCAAGTTTTTATCCTCAGTCAAGCCTACCAGTCCACCAGCAATAGTAAATTGCCAAAGGGCGAAAATGTTTCATACATGTATACAACGAAGGTTTTATGACATCGGCGGTGCTGAGCCTTGGTGATAATAGTCGACTTGGACGAACCTCGCTTCGGTGGTGGAAACCCACTTGAATCAAATCTAAACGAATGGATCTTTACTCCCAGCTAAATTAATAATAGGAACTAAACTAGTTTCTACTTCAAAAAGGGAGCATTATTCTTCCCCCTTCTTTCATGATTCATGGGAGGACGCTCAGGTTCAATAAGTTTAAGGGGAGAGCCGCCTCCCAAATTACGTGAACTATAAATAACCCTGTACCTACATATTTCACAAGCCTTGTATTTGTACTGCACTGAAAAAAACACGGTGGCACAGTTCTCTCGAATCGAAAATGCAATTTGGGAATCCTGACAAACTTAAAGGAATGGGAGCAACAATACGATGCAATAAAAAAGTCTTTTTTTTTCTACTTGAATTTTTTTTTTAAATTTGAATGCTTTGATGTTCTCACCGAAATCCAATATAGCTTTCTCCTTTGTTTTGAGAGAGAGGAAATCTAACTAGCGATAAGGGAAATGCTTGCAGTTTGGTGGAAGATTGGAAGTAACTGAGAGAGAGTTTTGATTGTGAAAGGAATACAGTTTGCTTTCCTCGCAGTTGAATTTATTCGATTTTAAAATCTAGATGTAATCTAGATTTTTTTTGCGAAAAAATAAATAAATATTAACAAATAATGGAGCACTTACCAATTTCCTGTGGGTTACTATCCGTTGAGCATTCTACAGTGGTACTTGGACCCCTTCCAAGCTTGTTAGTGGCCCATACTTGAACCAAGTACGTAGAGTTAGGATGTAAATGGTAAATCTGGTATTGTCTCTGCGAATTTTAAGCCAAATTTTTAAATTAGTCTTGAAATAAAGTGGAAGTTTGAATAAATCCAAAATATGGTAATTTATGTTACAGATAAAGCCTCCCTTACAGCATCAGGACTTATGTGTATTGAAGGGCACGATTGCCAATCGCTTTCACTGGCATTTTTCAGACGATATGAGATATGGAAGTTTTGTATCGGATAGCCCCCACCACCATCCTTCTCATCCACTTCCCACATCACCAAGGCTAATATTGTAAAAGGCTTCACAGTCACATTCTTGAGGAGGTGAGGTGGAGCTGAAAACGAGGTAAAAGCGTTCACATTATGAAATCGAAAGCACATTTGATAGCAAAGCAGGAAACAGTCCTACAGGCAGATATCTATTTCACCCATGAAGTTTCTCTAGCCTTGCCGATTACTTCCTTTTGATTTACTTTATCTTGCTCAACCCAGAATTCATCAATGTTCACCAGCAGGACAGGGGAAATGAGTGTAATATGCTAGGGCAAAAACGAACCACGCCCGGAACAGGGCCAAAAAATCGGCTACTAAAACTTTTCCAGATTTCTTCCCACTGTTTTTGAAGATTGGGAAATGGGGAAAAGGCTTATGAATATGATGGATGCATTATACATTATTACATTACGAACATTTCGATATCTACCTTTCCCCCAAATAGTGAAATGGCCAATGGCTGGAGTCATATGCTCATAACATGAGCAGAAAGTATACAAGGGTGAGTCGGTAAAGGTATGAGGGGCAGACAATCTACATAAAATTGATAAAATACATATGAAAAGGTTTGATATCGCGATTGGATTGGTTGTGAATTAACTTTCGAGAATGTACCTTGGCCCTACCTGTTTTCCCTGTGCAAATGGGTGCGTTTTTTCAACACCAGGGTTGAAAAATGTATTTTTATGTCTATCTGATTAGATTACTTATCTTTGCAATCATATTATTCATATCAGATCATGCATGCTCCATAAATTAATGTAAAATACCCTGCAAACTAAACTACTATTGAAAGGAATCTCGCCGCGTTTTCAGTTTTTTAGGATGGGCTACAATGAAATGAAAAAACGGGCTCAATGGGATCAATGCAAACTGGAGCTTTTGCATATCATATCATAGTCCTTCCGTTTCTGGGCGCGGTAGCATTTCTAAGTGATGAATAGTCAATAATTGCAGTACACTTGTATAAAGAGCCTGGCTTTTATCAACAGTGCTGAAAAAACGGATGAGTGTTCAGATGCCTGTGCAAATCCCGAAAAAGAAATATTTTGACATACTGGGTTAAATCTCTAAAGTGATTCTGGCAGGGAGCCATGGCCGTACCATGAATGGGAGGACTGGAAAATACTTAAATACAGCGGTGCATGAGACGGGTTGTGTTGCATTCGTGATTCATAATCAAATTCCCCGATTCACGCCTTTTCACCCTTGGTCATTGGGATATGAATGTTGGTGAAAGCTATTCGGATAATTAAATCCATAGTTTAAACGAGATCATTCCGAATTTCATTACAATAACGTTGATAATGAATAGTCCGAGTAAACACGTATCATCATTGAATTTCGATTGCCATTTAAAATCAGACATGGGGAAAACCTGTTCAATGACAAGAATTTCATACAATATAATATCTATTCAGCAGAAAGGAAGTTAATGAATGTGCTGATATTTATATCTCCTGTTATCCTGGAACTCAGGAAACACAAATGTCCGGGCGTCTAGATCCAATGCCGTGGGGATGACTGTATCAGTTGCGCAATCCAGCGTGATTGCATTTGCGAAGCAGTTTTTGTCATAACATATTTCACCCCTTTTAAAATATTCATTGCTAGCATCTTTTCCCCTTTTATGCCAGACACTGTCCATGATGTTTGGAAATGTACTTTCTCCGCCCATGTTAAAAAGAAGATCTGCCAAGTCAATTCCGTTTGTTTTTTTTTCTAAAGAATATATATTCTGGGAACGGTTGAAATTCAAAAGGTCTAGTAAAAAATGCATCTAATGAAGCGAGAATAGAATACTTGTTAAAATCGATTGTATTTTATACAAAGGCAAAACCAATTAGCTTCAGCACTTACTTCTAACGCGTATCTGAAAGCGGGCTTCATATGGGATCCAATTTCGACTATTTTGCCGATAGCTATTTTCAGCAGACTTGTAAAGGCTGCTGTCATCATCGGAATACTCTAATGAGCAGGAGTAGACTCCCGAGTCGGATAGCTGGAGCTTCTGAAAAAATATGCTGCCATCCTTCTGAACATGATTCGTAACAGAGGAGCCTCTCCCTTCGTGAATCCACATCACAGACTGTCCACCTCCTTGGGATGAGACACTTCCACAGGGTATTGTCAAATTAGAGCCCAAGTCAACCCAGATAATTTGAACAGCTTCCGCATCGTGACCAGCAAAAGGGGCACCTGTGCATGTCACCAAACAATAAATCACAATTTATTAAATCCTCTATAATAACAGGGCCGTTCAGCGAGTATTAGCTCAGTTTGTAAATCCTAATGTAATCTAGTTCTGACACGGAATACTGCGAAATACATGACACCTAGTTTACTATATTGCTTAAAAACCAGGGTAATTATTGGAGTCTCCGGTTCTAATCCGACCCCATATGAATTATTACATAACATCAGTTTATCAATTTATTGATTTTATGTTCCAAAGCTATTTCAAAGCTGCCAGAGCTTCATCTACATACATGTGGCCTACTCATAACATTATATCATTCCATGAATTACTCATCCTCTGATATCTCATTTAACCCCATTTGAGCTTTGTTCCATTACTTCCATTCCAAATAACGTGTGAGAACCTACAATACATGGTTGTTGGTTTTATCATGTCAAAATGAGAAAATTTTGGAAAATGAACAAACATTTTTTCCCTCGGTCATTATCATTTATCAAGTTATTTTAGAAAGCAACCGTCTACAGCCAATCTCACATTATTCACCAAAAACCAATGTTATTTTTCCCCGTTGTGGGGCCTGTTACAAGAAAAATATTCATCAAACCTTACATTCTTATTGGGTGTAAAATACGGTATTATTATCGCCATTGCTGTTATTCTGACAGTGAAAGATAACAATCCGATTGATTTGCATAACAATCGATGTAGATTTCTTGGCTGGATATGAAAGGGAAATGAGTATCCTTTAGAATAATATATGTACTGTAAACATTCTGCGAAATGGAAAACTTTCACAAGTACCTTAGCTCTAGACACTCGAATAGGTGTACGTGTTTTAATATTCAATACGGGTTCATAGAATATGACATGATATAGACCGTATATGAATGGGAGCTATAAGCTCCTCATGATCCTGCTTACTTTTGCTATTGACGTTTCGAGGAATTTGGAGTGTGCCAATAGATTGACTCAGCGTTGGATTGATGGAGGTACTAATGTCATGACTACCATTCCAATATAAACACTCAAGATTGACTGGGTAAACAACTGGTGGAAGGTATGGCATAGTTCAGTTAGCCCTATTGGCCTTAGAGCTCATAAATTACTTGCGATTAGCTACGATACATATAATTATTTATTCAGGTCAACTTGAAACAATCAAAATGTCATTTAAACACGCTTAAATAGCTTCTTACCAGAAAATTGACTACGAAGTCTGCTATAGAAGTATGAACGTCTTTAAATAATAATCCTATTGTGGTCCTTCAACACAATCGAGAGAAGAACCTCATTGGAATTTATACTGACAACTAATTACGACTGAATTGGAATTCCGTATAAATGTCATATTTTGAATAAAGTGGAGCGGCAAGACAGACCAGATTAGATTACGCTGAAAGACAGACAGACAGACAAACTGGGAGTGACTTGACAATAAGCGTTTGTGCAACCAATAAATTCTGTCACTCAAATCTAGCTACTCAAACTTCTCAGGATAACATCAGTATACATTATCAAGTTTATATATCTGAAATAAACTAAACCATTTTCCCCCCTTGGCTATTGAGCATTTCTCCCTTTCGCATGTCGACAATATAGCAAGCGCAAGAATACCAAATGTACTAATAATTTATCTTCAGGAAAAGCTCAAAGCCACCTATACCCAAGGTATATATGAACATCACTATTACTTAGATTCGTTCCTGTCTCCTTTTAAAAATATAGAGGGTTTCATGATTGGAGGAATTTTCCATGTCAGTCACTCTTACGGTCTTCTTGGCATCTTTTCATGAAATGCTCAGAGAATAGTTGAGGAGTGCTTTCCCACTGGAGTGTGAATTTTCACTCTCATCACCAGGAGAAAGCACCTCAGCCCACTCCCATCCATGCAGCACTTGGGCTGAGCTGAACAGCAACCAATCGAGAATTCAATATATAGACAATCCAATTTCCCTGAGGTGCTTTAGTCATACCAATCCCCATTATTACAGTGGACAGCAGCCGTAATGGACCACTAACTCATTTCTCTAGTTGAGCTCAGTCCAACTCAGCCTTTCTCCAGTGGAAGGGGCACAAACATGGTCGGACAAAGCCCTTATCTGACATATCCGACAAACAATAATACTTAACTTTTCTATCATTCCCCCTTATTATTATTGGATGCCGTTCATCATATTTTCCTTGGGTAGGGACCGTATACAAACTTATCTCGTGTCTGATCAAGTGTAAAATTGGTGGCTGAAAGGATCTAGTTAGTTTGTACTCCAGTCGTGTAACATTCCATTCCATCTTATGACTTAACCCTTTGAGGATGCGTCGGCATTTGATGTTACGCAAGAACATGTGCCTACAATGCGGTTGGTCATTCTATTATCATGTATTATTTATGCAAGAGCCTGGAGAAAGCAACCTAATGTTCGAGCCATTGATAAGAGCATGAATCATGTTTTCATGCACTTGAGATACGTACATATACCCATACAAGCAATTGGATGGAAAAATCCACATACAAACCATTTCATCAAGTAGCTACCTGAATTTTTTTTACTTTTTTTGTACATAATTTACTTTACAACTGGGAAAAGGGGTTATGAGAGTATCACATTTTATGTGAGGAACAACAATGCTGAAATGGAGGAAATTCTCCAATCCAATTTACTTTAGTTTGCCATGTCATACAAATATAATTCAGAAGCTGGCGTTCCGCATTGTACTGATATTAGATTTTGAACCTTTGGTTTAATGATACTCCCTTGAGGACTGTGCTTATGCAAAATATTTCTTTTATTTAGGTTTGATTTTACCTTTACAAGAAAAAGCACGAGTGGAAAGTTACACAATCGCTTTCACAACAAAAACATTCAGAACTTTGGCAGATATCAAAGCTGAGGTGGAAATCCCGTTCATTTCATTTAGTTGAAAGGGAACTTGACGATTAGAAAGTTCACACTGGTTTTTAAAACCCGTCATACAGAGAGCATTTAGGCTGTTCAAAGTGCTCGAGGTAAACTTTCCTCACGTCACCTAATTGAAAGTCAAAACAGTTAACTGTTTTCACTCATCTTCCCTGTCCTACATGATCACAACATATTCCCAACTATCCTCCCACCCTGGAAATCATAATGTGCTTAGGAAATTTTTCTCATCCCTGTGATTATGAGTGCTGACGTCTGGAGTCTCATTCATTACTATGCAGGCGAATAATTAGAAACTCACTCCAGCAGTCTCTCTATAGCAGCTCAGGCAGAAGGGAACTGTGTTGATGGGAGAGTCTTAAGTGGATTTTAAAAACTTTTGTCCATACAGGGGAGAAAAGTTTTTTGTGAATAGACAACAAGCTCCCTTCGATTTCCAGCCATATACTTGTGATCACATGACAAAAAGTTAAACAAGTCAAATTTGTATTAGTATTAAAATGAATTCAGGTCAATTAAACACAATCAATTTGCTCAGAGTGTTGTTGTGCATGCAATAGCAAGTTTGGTCAGGTTTGAAAATGGGAGCAGGAGCGGGCGCCCCTCTCCCTAGTAGGAATTAATGAGATTACTATTATGTAGAATTGGATGGAAGCATTAAGAGTGAAAGTGGATTTCTCTCACCTTTACCAATGTCAAAACTTTTCCTTGCTGGGCTACATCCATTCCTTCGGGTTTCAAGAAATTCTACCTACCTATATGAAAGTATTACTGATTGCCATCATTTGTTCATTGTACTTCACCACATTCATCCTGATGGTGAGGGAAACGGGAGTAAGTGAACTGAACCGGGGCTCTTGATTATAATAGTATAGTGCATACAAATTGTTCTCAAATAAGTTTCGGATTGTACAAGGGAAAGTCAAGTCTAAATGGGATTCCTTTTGTGCAACGGTATAGCAGCTATAGAATTGGCTTTTTAGAGAAAACACTCCTTTTGTTATGCCCCAACTACTTTAGTTTATGCTCTTATCATTAGCAGGGACGAGATGGGGAACTGCGTACTTGAAAAATTCAATTTTTCAAATTGTAGCTCGTCAACAAACAAATGGAAAGTTTTGTATGCTGGGTTTGATAACTCAGGTATTTTAGTGTCCCGAGATATTCGATATGATTCAGAGAATTGAAGGAATTCGTAATGGCCTGCATGCATATACAATAGATGGAGAGTGATTTGCCAACATATCTATTCCATTTAATTTAGGAAAACTTTTCAGAGCTTTAGCAGTTCCCCAGCTTACTTAATTGGAGCATGAAGGGATGATATATTTAGCTTTCCACTTCAAAAAACAGGGCCAAATCTCTGGCATAATCGCATTTTCGATGGAAATCCGCTTACCTGTAATATCCTTTAATATACTAGCTCCGACAATTCCTACCGGATCAAACATACATCCATCTGATGTTGATGACGTTAAATGAATTTTTAATTAACTGGAGATCCCAACAAATTTATTTAACCCCAGGGGACGAACGTCGATAAGACGGTGAAGAGGCCAAAAACATAATTACAAAGTACAACGATAAGATGCCTAGTGAACCTATAAGCTTCTTAAGGGAAATATGGCCGGAAATTGAAAAAAAAAGTCGTAAGTTTAAACATTACCTGTTTCTGACAGAACCTGAACTAGTTAACCCATGACCCAAGGTAGAACCATTATATTTAATTTTTTTGTATTTTATCTCAAACTTTTCCGAGTGCAAAATAGGAAAGCTAAAAATAGTGAACTAAACGATAATAAATTCACAATGCTATTAGCTATATCAGCTATATAGTAGCCAGGGGATCATATAATTTAAGTCCATTTAATGCCCACTATGAATAAGTTACGATCAATAATCCTTTCGTACGTCTCCTCAAGAAAGTTGGAGGGAAGTTGACTTCTCTCGTGCAGAAAAGTTTCAGGCTAGTCAATTCAGTATTGGGAACGTTATATATTGTATCTTTTGATTTGAATCCTTGGACACGAAATAAACGTAACTAACTGACAGGAACTGACAACATAAGACCCCGGTTGAAAGGTGAAATGTTTGTAGCGTCCTTACAGCTCCAACTCGACCTGTTTGATGTTCAGATGGAGCTAACTGGCGAAAATAGAATTTAAAAACTCTAATCGATTAAACTGTCAGATAAAGGGGGATGCAGAGAGAAAAGATAACTTGGTATTCACTCAGAGGATAAGAATAAATTCAAAACTCGCTCAGGTCTCTTTCCCTGCTCAAAATGCAATTTAAATGCAAGGATAAATGGGACCTTTGTAGCAACTCTAGCTTTTACCCTTTCCCAATTGACTTTCTCTTTGACTGACTTCCTTACCGGTTGCTTTCTCCTTCACTGAGTCTTAGCAAACTCGGGGAATTTTTTTGAGACAATTGAGGCTATCCCTTATTCAGAAAACGGACGTGTTCGTAACTAGTCTCTGGCAAGGGCACTTAGTCTGAAAGTCGTCTTTGTAAATTTCCTTTAAAAAACGTGTTTTTTTTGCGATACTTACTTAAGTATAGAATAAGTCTGATTGTAAAAGTTCATGTTACAAAGATTGAACAAAATACTTATTATTAATAGTGTTGTGTGCTTCTTTCTTGAATGGGGGTAAAAAAAATCAAGATTCATTTTCTCCAGTTAAGTAATGAATTGCTACGTTTGAAAAAAAATTACTGGAATAACTTTTATTCTGCTTTCTTCCATTACTTTTGTTACTTTTTATCCCCTTTGCCTTTCAGTTCCCCTCACTTTTTTCTCAGCGAGTAATTGAAAAATCTAATTCTGCCAACCACTTATTGATTTAAGTTAGGAAATAGCAAAGCAAAAGGTGAATTTCTTTCAGATGTTTTTTCCCTAATACTTACAATTTATATGATAGTCCATGTAGCATAGGCTTTGCTGAAGCTTTCTCCCACTTTTACTTGACTCCCAAACTCTTCATCAGTTTTCTCCATTTCTTTCCCCGACTTAACTGACTGACTCACCGATCTCCTAAATTACTTGCTTCACTTACCCCGTGGCGTGGATCCCATGAGCAGATCGAGGAAAGGGGAAATCCCATTGCTAACGAAAAAAATGAAACTAAAGAAGTTCCTTCGTAGCAGACGTGCACGAATAAGCGTAAAGATATTGCATTGGCAATTTTTGTACTTTTTGCACTCGACGTCTCTCCTCGCGCTATCGACCTCGTTTATATGTGGGGAGGCGAGCAGCTCAGCTAACAATTTTTCTAGCTTACAGAGTCTTTGTTCTCGTTCATTTGCAAAATTTATTTTTCCTGCTGGTGACAGAGAAACACATATTGTGCCAAAGGAAACGAGTCAATAATCCAAATTGCAAAACTTCAAAAAATGCCTAATCAGCTTACACTAACAAATCCCAGAGGTGATGACAGTGCAAATGTCTATTACCATCACACCTACACCTACTCGTGTTCGACATGTCATGTTTTTTTTTATTCTTAAGTACCCGCAACCCAAGCTATTTCCCTTTCCCTTACAACCTAACCCTCTCAGGCTCTCAATTTACAAAACTTTTTATTAAGTCACTGGCAACTCAACTTTTGAGCCAATAATTAATATGCCAATTTATCCAAGTCACGAAAAATATACATTATCGCGAGTAATCCACTTTACACCAAATTTCGTGATCTGGCTGATTCCCATCCACCTGAACTAATTACGTTTGAAAATCCATTTCTCCCAAATTCTTCCATTTTACTTGAAACCGAACACAAAACCTGGTGTTGGCTTGTATTTCTCCATTTTCTCCTTCAAAATTCTAAAGAATGAATTGAATTGCACTTATTGAAAATCTGCAAATGTATTTCCCTTTCTGCAGAAGCAGCGCCACTTTAAATGCAAATATGCATCGACTCCGATAAAACTTCGTGTTTTACCATTTTACAATGAATTCAGCTACACTATGTAGAAATCTACATAAATTACCATTTCCCCTCTTATTCGGCCCAATTTTCTAATCGTAAACCATCACATAAAAGAACTAGGAACTCAGAGTGGAATCATTACGTTACCAACTTGGATGGAAGCTAATAACATCATTTCTACGGAATCTCCTCCATACTTAAACTTATGTTTCAAGCAAATTTCTAAAGACAATGAAACTAAGCAATACAAACTCTAGTCTTATGGGGTGACATTTACACAAATATTTTATCTATAGAAAAGCTCATGCATGGCCGCCAAGTGTTTTTCATCGTTTGCCGTAGGCCAATTCACACGTTAAAATGTTAACTTCATTTTCCCATTAAAAGCTTCTTTCGTAGTTTTTGGGCGCTGTGAAAAACTTGCCGAATTTGTTTGCCAACCCAGAACGCTTTTTGTTATTTACTGTGTTTGTTTGCTTTCATTGAAGAAAAAGCTGGGAATGAATAAATAAATACAACAAAATATTAGAGTGCACTCCGTTGTTAAGTACAACCCTATTGAACAATAATAAAAAGGGTAACAAAAAATATAAGAACTCGTCCACTACTTTTTTTCCCCAAACGCGCAACCCAATTTACTTATCTCCGTTCTATATATTATTCCCTTTCAAGTTATTTTTGGTTGTGGGTTTCCCCCAAAACGGCGAATGCAAATTTACTGCGAACTATTGGTACAATAAAAAAGACGGAATGATAATATGTATTGGGGCTTGTCTCGAATGTGCCAGTCACTACCTCAGAAATTTTCTTTCTGACAATAATGACACCCCGACAAATAAGGAAGGAATGGAAGTAGACGTGAGACAGGAAGAAATCCTCCATCAGCCAAAAGGTCTTATTCCAAAATTCGACATTCTACCAACATTCCTTTGTTGAGTATATCCACATGAATGTCTAATGTTTGGAATGGAACAATTTCCTTTTATCTCCTGTACATATCAAATTTTCTTCGCTGGGGAAAAGAACTGTTTGACTATGAGTGGAGTCTCGTGGGTGATGATGCTCAACTTAAATGTTTTCCCCAATTTACTCATGTCGCATTTTGGCATGCCCGTATTAGAGCTGGAATGCAGTGTAAATAAACTTGGGATAAGTAATACGAGCCACACATGACTAACACAAAAAACATTTAGCTGCACTATAATAAATCTATATTGAAATTGTCCAGGGGTCAGGACCACCAGGGGTAATAGGTAGTTTTAACATTCATGACATGGATAATAAAACTTATTTGTTCTTCAATTCCTTTGCCATGGATATCGTGAAATGGAGAAAAAAGGAAAAGGAAATCCCATATAATTTGAAAATAGAATGGGAACTACGAGAGAGCCATGTTATTATACGGGTTTTTAGTAAAAAAAAAGCTATCTGCCAAATGCCGTAGCATTCTATGGTTACCCCGATACATTCAGTATTTGAGCAGAATTTCACCCTTATACTTTAGAGAGAACATTGTTAGAGCCAATTGCCATCTCATGAGTATTAGATGACACCGATTGGAATTGTGATGGTGAATAGATAAATATAACCTCTTCATCAATATAAATTGGATTTTATGTGTGCAAACGTTCATAGATTATTTGTTTTTTGGAACTAATTAACCATATTGCTAGGCTAGCTAACCAGGTCAGCCAATGAAATTGCTAAATGCATCGATTTTATGCTAAGATAGGCACGTTCAATTAGTGAGCGGACACACGGACATTTTCTAACTTCAGCGCCACTAAATTTTTCAGATTTCAGTCAATATTTTACCCAGCGTATCAGATAATCAATTCGTAGCATCGGTTAGTCGAATACTATATGCAAATATGTAGCTATCAATTTAGTAAATAGTTAATTAATGCAACTGCTAATTAACGTCAAATTTGAGTAATGCGAAACATCCTTTTTCGAATCAACGAGCTCAGACTATGATTTGATTTACGAAATACTACATTTGTGCATTCGCGAATAAGATTAGCTCACATGGCAATTATAAATTCTATCCATCTCACAACTGTAACTACTACCTATATGAAAGTTATTAACGAGATATTTGATCCTCTCTCGGGAGCCAACTCTCTCGCGTGATCCCAGTTGATTCATTCCCTCTAATTGTACA
Source organism: Lepidocyrtus paradoxus (assembly GCA_034696885.1). Lineage (NCBI taxonomy): Eukaryota > Metazoa > Arthropoda > Collembola > Entomobryomorpha > Entomobryidae > Lepidocyrtus > Lepidocyrtus paradoxus. Next base: position 15,294 of record JAQGAH010000482.1, on the reverse strand, counting down.
CGCATGCACGAAACGTAGTTAGCTTTCTCTATAATGTAAGCTCCAGTGCTTGAATTTTGACAAAGTTAAAGGAAACTCCTAATCTCACAGGTACTTGCCAGATTTGGTGCACACGCTGCCACTTGTGAATACACCCATCTTACCATTGTTCGCCAAGCTACAAGTTTTACTTATATTACTAGTCATTTCATTTTCAGGGAATACTTAACTATGTGATTTCGACACATATTAATATTAACATGATTTTATTGGAAAATCCGCTTGAAAAAAAGTCAATCTTACCTTCCGAGACGAAGCAGAGGAGTATGGCACAAAGAAATACTTGATGCATGGTAGTCAGCGGATGAGTTGGGTGGAAAAGCTGGAATCACTTTGTCTGTATGTAGCTGGGTGCTATCCGTCCGCTGATAGATTTTGCTTGGAAGCTTCAAAGATGAAAAATGATACTCGCCTCTAGTTCTTTCTCCCAACTATATATCTCATAAAGGACCTATCATGGGGGAAGGGCTGACGGATAAAATTTATGAAAATGGGAAGGGAAAAAAATTTAGCCCGGTAGCAAAATGGCTTGGAAAAAGGCTTGAATTGATATTCCCTTTATTTCAAGCGGAAGACTAGACTGATAACTCTTTACATATCCTATCAACATCCAATATATATTCTTCCCCACTAATTTAATTTCCGCTCATATATGTTCATCAAATGAAAGCAGAGCTCATTTGTCTCACATTAGTAACATGTTAAGAAAGAATCTTGAAAGCCTCAACTAGGGAATGACAGGAGCGCATTAATATGGAGGCGAGCTGTTCATAAAAAATTAAAAGCCAGCACAAAACTCTACGCTGCCCTCCAATTATTATAAAAGATTCAGAAAATCCTTGCTGATGACAAAAGGAAATTGGGGTCTCTTAAAAGAAACAGGGGGCGGATCCTCTCTCCCTATTCTTTATTGTCCTCCACTTCCTTCCCACTCCTCTCGTCTATATTAGTACAGGGATTTTAGTCGAGTAAGTCATCTGGCTGCAATTGGAATTGAATTTTTCTTCCCCAGTGTCGTCCTCCTGGGGAGTTGATAGAATGGAGGAAAGATATTGGGACTGGGCAAAGCAATAAGTTTCTTTATAATTTTTTTCTCCTTCAAGTCCTAGCCCACCACCATCAGTATAATGTGGGGAAAGTAGAAGATGGAAGTTTTCTGATGACTGACTGATTTTACTTCCTGATGATGATGGCAGAAGTTTTACGTATAGTTTTTTTTATTATATGTGCATAATACTAAGCCCACACACACATCATATAACGATTTATTTGTGTTCCGGGGATATCGGATCGATTCCCCTCAACCGTATAACGCTATCATCAGTAACGTGATCTAGTGTCTTTGTTGGTATGATATCCTACAGGATAAAGCATGTAAAGAAGGGTTGTTTGTGGTCGATCTGACGTACTCGTACTCTCCATCGCATTGGGGGGAAATAAAATTTCCACTGTTATTCCCTCCGTAAGGAGGGTGGGTGGTTGTTGTTCAAAGAGCTTTTCTCCCAAGCCCCACTTTTTCCTTTCCGAACATCAAAGTTGACTTCCACATATAGTTTGCATGCAAGCCATATTCTAATTGAGTAACTAAAAGTGTCTTGGAGAAAGTTGCATTCTTTCTTGGAGAACTCTCATACGTGAAGAAAAACTTGGAGAGACATAAGTCACTGATAAATGCGATTCACTCCATTTAAGTGTATGTATATATGGTATGAGTATGAGGAAAGCCTGTTCCCATCTGTCTCTGGGCTTTAGTCACGTTATTGTTCTGGTCCTATTATACATTATGTTGTCAAACGCGCCATTCACTGCCACCACTGTTCTAATTTCCCTGCCAGTGTCTGGGAGAATCGGATTTATATTTTTATTCTCACCGTGATTATCAAGCTGGAGTGGGTGTTTTCCTTGAGAATCAATACCTTGATCGTATATTACAGCGAGTTATATATGAGCCATCAAGATTCTCATATTTATATGCGACCTTCTATTCCCTGAAGAACTGGGGCTGGTGAAGTCGTCATACTTGCAGGACGTGTGTGTGTCTTTTATTTTCCCCTGTAAATACGCCGGCCTCCTGACTCAAACAGTAAGCCCGGACGTGGACGTAATACATGGTGAAAGTCTTGCAGGACGGGGCACACATGCCGTGATGGTTTTATTCATAGACTTTTGTCTTTGTGTGTCCCTGCTGCGCCAATATCCCATGGTAGACAACAGCATTGAGAAATTGGTTGAAGCGCTGTTGACTTATTGTTGGAAAAACACTATTCATATTTTATAGCCCTATTGTGTCGCCACTGCAGTATTTAGCGGGAGATTGCTTCCTTGTTGATATTTTTTTAGATGTAATGATTAATGGGACACACTTCAGAATATAAGATGTCTTCTATCATAGGAACAGGGAGCACACATGTTTCGCCCAAAAGACGGCACTACACTGCTGCCTGCCGTGTGTATTGTTAGTCTATTATAAATGGGGCTTTGATGAAAATAATAGTAAATTCTTTATCCTGCTAGCTCTGATAAATGGGTTGGGATTGGGGGCCTGTTTTCATTTTCCAAATCTTGACTTCAGTCGTCCGTACTCGTTCCAGGGTCTGGAAAGGCAAACAAACGAAATTGGTTCATCAGAATATTAGCACATCCACAAAGTAGTTCCAGCGGCATGAGCAGAACATGTTTTCCATGATCTTATTCAAATAAAGATGAAAGGATTAGATAAACATTCTCGCCCATGCAGATAAACTCAAGTCGCTGTGTAGTCAAGAACTCGGCGTGGAGATTAATTTGCTAAAATCAATTCGATGGGAATCAATTTTAATGAAAGGATGTATATACAATGCATTAGGTAGTCACTATATTATCCGACAATTTTCAAGAGCTTAAAGCCAAGCTAATACGAAAGCCGACTGGAAAATTTTCAAACGTCTACTTTTAATTAATTTCAGGGGAGCATCAAAGCCTGAGTGAAGAGGGTTTGCGCTCTTCCTCCCAGCAAAATAATTGTGATTAGTTTGAGCACAGGAAAAATGATTGCGAAATCTAGAAAAGCATATGAACATATCCCAACTACATACATATCGTTTTACAAAAGCATTGAAACTGGGTGCTAACTCTGAAGCTCAACTCCATTGCACAATGTTTTGCTCAACCGCTAACGGCATTTTTGGCAACCTTCCGATTAAAACGTAGTTGAGGCCTGTTCCCTCTCTAATGCATTCTTAAGACATATTTAAGGCATCATCTTACCATTAGAACTTTCCTCATTATGAATTACCTCTGGAGGACGTAAAAATGAATGAAAGTATAACAGGAAGGAAAAGGCTTTCATTCAGCATAACTTAGTAATCCGAAGAAGAACAAGGCCAGTTCCTTTCACTCCCCACACATGTCTATACTCTCTGTACAGAGCTGCCTATTTTACATTAGCGTGTTGGGAAAAAAAACGGGAGCACAAAGCCAAAATCATTAAAACTAACGAGAAGGGAAAGCAGTATTTACCGTTCCGTTTCCTTTTCTTTTCTTCCCAATTTTTAAGGCGCACTCAAGACCCAACCAATCAGCTTGTATGGAGTGAACGATGAATCACTTTTCTCTTTTCCCTCCTTATTATTCTCATAAAATAACTACACACTGCATTATACAAACCGGACCAGCTCTGGGAAAGCCTAAAAGTAGTTTTATAATTACACGCTCTCTCACTCCTATACTTGCAGACAAGGGGAATCTGCAGTTACAAGCCGGATCATTATTATCATATTTACATGCATACCTACATGAATGGGACTCCTTCTATCGGAAATTTATTCTGGCTGACATTATCATAAGAGAAAGAGAGTGAGTGAGGCTGCAAACATCACTTTTCCCTTCGAAAGGAAAACCTTTCCCTTCCTCTCTACTGATATGGGCGACGGCATAAAACAGAGGCTTTCTCCTCACGGTTGAGCACACATTATGCTTTGTTTCTATATAAATGTCCTGTCATCTTACGTAGTTAATAGGCCTACCTAATCGCATATATTAAGTTCCATCTCATCCCACGTACACTAGTCACTCTGCCCTTTTGTGACTCCAAAGCTTTTAACCGTGAATTAAGAGCTCGTCCTAAACCAAAAAAACCCATAATGTCTGTCTATGTGTGCGACTGCTTTTCCCTTTCACAGCTTTCTCCCTTCCCTTTGAACGATTATGCTCTCCTATTGTTGCATCCCTAACGTGTGAGTATAAGCATGTCGTGCCATAACCACTGGAACCATGTTACTGGGTTTAGGGAAATGTTAAACTATCAAAAGGAATTTTACGCCTTTGCTGTAGTGTTGAGTTTTAAAAAAAGTGTTGGGGAGCGAGCGGAGCAATTACACAAACAATCCGCATACCTGTGTGATTTTAAAGATAAGGGCTGCATACCCGTCGCCTTTGTTGTGCTATTCTGTGGGTTGTTGATAATATCATGACGAAGACTCCTGGAATGGGTGAAAGTTGAGCATGTATATATGGGATTCGGCATGCAACACATCTCCCTTTCAATATCAATTTACCCAAGTTTATGCTACCGCACAACAGTTGAGGGAGCTGAGGAGAGGGTAAAATTCTGTCGTAAACTCAATCTGCTACTTTCACCTTATTTGAAAAAAAAAATACGCAACAAGGAAGTGGGGGAAATTTAATGTTCCGTGAGGCTAACATATAGGCACATGTACGGATTGACGAGTAGATCCCCATCACCATTACAGTCGGGGTTTCCTACAAGCTCTCTGCTTTTGGTTACTATCATTGTTGTTTTATGGAGTTCCTAATGTTCCGCTATTTTGCAAAAAATATACTAGGCTTGTTTTCATCTAGATGCGCTATACTTGGTGGGTGGTTCAGCATTTGCCATGGGCTTTTTTACAAACGACAGACTTGACAAAATCAAGGCACATTTCCTGTTTTCCTTCTCTAGGAAAAAAAAAACTTTTATGGCGTATTAAAACCAGTCGGACAGCAAAACCGGTGGCTCAGAGATTACAATTGGGACGACAATAAGTATTGAGCTGGGCTTTGAAATTTATGGCATAGGGTAATATAACTTGATAGGTTAAAATATATAGAGGAATGCAGCAATGGAGAAGGGAATAAAACCAGATTCTGATTAAATTAGGGGAAAACACTTCAAAAATTTCATGGAAATGTCAAAAGGTTCAGCTAAAGATTTGAAAAAAAACGTTTATAAATAAATGCATCTTAATGAAATCCTATAAATCATTCTATTCTCCAGCCACCTGACTACTTTAATATTTTAACTGTCTTCTTCCCCGTCTAGAAGTATCATGATTTATCATTGAGATTGAGATCATCAACAGAAGAACAATTGCACGAGAAGGGTTTTGCAAATAAAAAAAATCCTTTCAGAAAAAGGGAAAGTTTGACGAAGGGGCAACGCGCAACGCTGAATGTCTAAACAGAAGATAGATGTATAACTATACCAGAGATTTTGGCGTCAGCATCGTAGTTATAGAGAGTTATGTTTTTTTTCATTCCAGCCTGATATTTGCCCTGCCATATCCCAAGTAGACGTCTGAGAAGATCTGTTGTTGGAAAACTTGAAGGTCTCTGGGATGACTTTCGGGGAAAGAATCAAGGATATGACTACTTTTGGACGATTACTGTTAATGTACGTTTGTATGTACTTTATATCACTGTCATATCTCCTAGAAAACAATCTCTTTAAAAAACTCACTTTTCTATTTATATATTTATACATATCAGTTACATGTCTCCTTTGTCTGTGTTGTGGTGACCCAAAAAAGAAGGAATTTTGGTCAAAGCTTAACATTTCCGTGGAGGGTTAGGAGCAACTCAACTATTTAGCGACGCACAGTGGCTACATTTTTTTGAAAGGAAATCAGAAAGTCTTCAGAGAAAATCTGTAACCCAAATACACAGACAACTTTCTCCACTGTGGAGAAACAAGGGGGAAAGATAAATACTATGACTTGAGATACTATTTTTTCTCCTTTCAGAACGTAACTTAAAACTTTCCAAAAGAGAGTGACTGAGAGTGACTTCAAACATGTTCCCGAAAAAAAAACCATGTCCCTCTGTATACTATTCTTACTCTGGCACAGTAACCATGAGGAGAGGAAAAAACTTTATGAAAGTAATCATACTCCTGTGAAATAACACCCTCCTTAGTGAGCTTCCCTTATATTGTGTATCCGTCTACTCCATAAAAAAGTGGCTGGAGAAGATATCATGTTGGAGGATGAATGACATCTTTGCTATATCACATTTTTACTCGTCGTCATGCAATCACTACATAACGGTTTCTCGTTGGTTGTATCACACCGCAAACTAACAACGCCAAAGAGGGACTCCGCTTGAGTTCTAGGATTTCTTCGGTTGTTAACAAAGACGCTCTATCCATCCCTCTTCTCCACACATAAAGTAGATTTCACGTCAGGGAGAAAGTCAAAAGAGTGAAATGTTTCTTACAGAGGAAGTGTCAAGCAATTGTAAGCCTTCCATTGTGCTCCCACTCGTTCCATTTCATTCTTAGAACAAGCTCCCAGTCATCATGAATTACATAAGGCCTGTCAAAATACAAAAACGTTTATCTCCATCCGCACTTGTATTGCAACTGTTATGGCATGAAAATGAGACTTTTCGACTTAAAATAACGGTTGTCTGCAGTTGGGAAAGTCGGCTGGAAAAAATGCTGGTCTTGCTCCATCCATGCAGTTTTATAGTGGGAGTAGGAATAACTCCTTGAATGTTACAATGGAGAAAGGTGCACTTTTATGGATGTACATGAGGGGAGCACAGAAGGTCGATAATGTTTGTCTCATCATGGAAAAATGTTGCAATTCTGGGGCTCCACATAAGAAAAACTAGTGTGTACCTGAGTGTCTAGAAAACCATGTCTGCGTATATGTTACTCATGAGGGAACGAGCTCTCATGGTTTTTCTCCAATATCCTGAAATTTTTATATTAAGTCTCTATGAATGATTCAGAATCGCAGGATTCAATCCTCAACATTGTCCGAATAAAATTGGCAGAATTTTTAAAAAGTTTCTGAAGTTGGGACACTTTCCGAAAAAAATTCAAGTTTTACGAGGACGATGCTCAGCATTGAATTCTGCGACATGGTAGATTCTCAATCATTCACAGAGGCTAGCTTAATGTAAAAATTTAATGTATACTGGACAGAACCATGAGATCTGCTTCCCTCGTCGTAGGAAAATCCCCAAACTACTTATTTGCGTCACTTTCCCTACATTCAAACTCATCTCTGTTATATTGCAGACAAGAAATGGATGGTAATCTCATTTCCAGATGTATGTACGTATGTCGAACCAGACTTGCAAAAAAGTGAAATTGAGGAAATGTGGGAGAATGAGAAAAAATATTGACATCCTTTAGCCCACATATATTGACACTTTTGGTCCGGAATTAATCCATCCATCAAGCAAAATGAACACATCTTTATTAGGACGAAATGATGCCAAGATGAGTTTTTCAATTGCCTACGAAACTAACTTGAACCAATCTGCCTTTGTTCTCAAATCTGAAAATACGCCATTGGCACAAATCGATTTAATATCCGTCCTTATCCATCTCCAATGAATACTAAAAGCAAAAAACTCGTGAAATTGTCAATTTATGACATGTTATTCTCATATGGACAGCTGCACGGTATAAAGCTTAATTGAAATAAACATTTACATACCAACTAACACACAATTATTTTAGTTAGACAATTTCCCTTCAAATTAGTTTGCCATCCCTCTGAAAACAGCAGACAAAGCGACAGACAGGATAATGAATTGGAGCAATTTGCAAATTGATGGAATGTCTCCGTTATACTCACATTGCATGTATTGGGATATGAGCGGATTGATATATCAAACCCGCGCTCATTCTCCCCCAGATATTTATGGTACCTCCGTGACATTTTTAGGAATTCATTCATCCCTCCACTGATTGTGAGCTCAGCATTCATCCAACAAAGACTCAAGAGAGCAAACCAACTGTAAATACAAGGCGTAATTATAGCACGCCTACTTGGACCCATTGTCTGGATGTGATCATTATCAACATAAAGTATTAAATGACCAGGCATCTGCAGCCAGCTTTATCCCATCTTGATGATGATGACATCTCATTTTTGCCAACAAAAAACTGCCACCACTTCCCATAAAATAGGACTTAATGAAAAATGGAGAGAGCACAACTACTTACACAATGTCCCTAGTTAGTACTTTTTGTTGACTGAGTGAAACTAAAAGAAAGGAGTGAAATTACTCCTTTTTCATTTCGTACAGTGCTTGGACTAAAATTAAATATTTATTTTTAGCAACTATCATCCCCACACTATAAACTATGTAAGGGGCAACTACCATCCTTAAATTGTCTTTGATCGTACAATTATTAAGTATGTCAGTAACAAGGAGATGGGCTCACTCAAAAGTCAGCAAGGAAGGGATCTCTTTCCACTGAGCGATGAAAGGAACAATTTTCCCCCGTGTGAATATGGATTGCCCTTTCGGAGCCCATTTGCTATGGACAAGTTTAGTTTATTATTCATGTACTAACTTGTAAGCATCTTTGGCACATCATCATTACGAGGATGAGTGAGTTGAGGGGAAGCCTTAAAAGATGTCTTTTTTTCGGTTCAGCACTAAACTTCATCATCATCTCCGAACCACCACGCCATTTTCATAAATAACACCAAGGAACCCTCAAAAACGAAAGTTAATTGCCCCAGGCGATTCACTCTGAACGACCTAAGAAGAGCCATACATAAAATCCCAAGTCCCTTCCAAAAATAAACAAAGAACAGTGAAGGAGAAAGTAGCTATAAAATTCATTAAAAGGGAAAGCATGTGAAAGTTCCAGAGCTTCATTCAGTAAAATGAAATGGTAGCATGTTAGCTCGAATGTTACTTGGCGTGTGCTGGCCTGTTTCAATCCACTCAACACATGTAAGGGAATTCCATTCTTATGTTTTTCTCAACATCTTGGATACAACTTCAATTCGCAACTGACACTCAGGTATGTAAAGTGGCTGAAGGTGTAAGGGCATCTTATCGCAAATGAGGATCTCATAATGTATTCCACCTTAAGGCAAAACTTTGTTGACGAAATTTCTGAGCTCGCCCGTTAATTTAATTGTTTCCTCCCCGCTCATGTGCAGCCTTGTAGTGCTCAGTGAGCGGAGCTCCAGAAAATCATACTTTCCCATCAATTCATCAGGAATCCCTCCACGAGGAAAGTTATCTCTTTTGTGCCTCAAATTGAATAATGGTTGCGTAATGCTCCAGTGAATTTAATAATTGCTTTAGTCTCCTTCACAGTACAAGGCTCACAAATAGATGGGAAAAAGATAACGTACATAGGTATAATGACATAATATATCTATGTTAAAGTAGACATAACTATAATAAAAAAAATAATGATAATATACAGACGACACTCCCTTCTCCAGAAGGGATTTTAAAGACTAGACTAAAATACTAAAATCCTTTCAAAAGTCCATCTCTAAACGTCTTAATACACTCGTTTCAATTTACCAACTGCCAATTCATAGCTTTATGAAGAGCCATTGTGTTCTTCCATTTAATGGCCTGCCTTAGAAATCCTCCCGCTTTCCCTCACAATAAATGACTTTTTATGAAATTGTTCGGATTCAAAGAACGGGATTATGAATGGCTCAATGAATCCCTTGGGGAGGAACGAAATCAGGCAGTAGACAGACATGAAATCTGACACACAATAGATTAGCAAAGGACACTGTTCCAGCTAGTCCTGCGGAGATAGCGCTATTTTGCATGACAGGTGATATATGTAAGATTACGGGGAAGACGAAGCTGTATTTATTCCTTTCTCTGCTTTCTTTGTTGCGATCAGAAAATCCCTCATACAAAAACTCTCAGCAGATATGTTGCCAACTCTGCTGTACTTTATTTACTGTGAATATTGCAATAACTCATGCGTGTCAAAGTATAACGGTCCAGAATGACAAAACTTTCATTAGCAATGCCATCCATTCAACAACATATATGGAGGAATAAAAAATGCCATGTTCCTTCTCATGAATGTGTGAGAGTGGCTTAACCCGAACAATTGCACGTGCGAAAGGGCCTCGCAACTGGGAACCGACAATTGAGCTTGGAAAATGATTGGGTGGGTGTAATGGCCACAACAAATGTCAGGAGGGATACTCAGTGCAATGCTCAGTCAAGGGTAAAATCAACTTTTTGGAAAAATTCATGCCAATATTTAATATTTCCAAACTGAGTTGGATCTATATAATTGACCATGGGTAATTTCTTGCAAATTTGAGAGAATCTACTTGAACTAATTTAATTATCTATTTATGCTGATTTTATAAATCAGATTCACCGTTTTTTTTAACTTAACTGAAACTATGAAAAATTTAATAACGGATCACTGTACACAAAATTAAAAGATAATATTCAATGCGTTGCAAGTTGCAAACATCCGGTCAAATTGTAAAAAAGAACATTGAAAATTATGCATTTCAAAATCCGCAAATTGCTACCGCATTCTGCTATTCCGTTTTGTGCAGTGCGGACTAGCCATTTTACTAATAAGCTATCATATATTATTACTAGTTCAAACCACGTACCCTATAACCGAATCACAATCCGAAAACTGCATTTAACTCTAACCTCTAATTTAATTCTACTTTTTTTATTTCATGAGCAAAAATAGCCAACGACAAAAGAACGAGCAAAAAAAAGCTATAGGCTACACATATCAACGAACCAAAACTATTTTTAAGCAACGTCAGAAAATATCCTGCTATCATAATAATAACAGCCAACAAGCTGGAGAAAGCGGAGGAACTCACATTTAAAGGATGAAAGGGGGCTGCTGTCATTCATTTGTTGTCTCATTTGTAATGAGCTCCTGTGGTTGGGTTGGGTGCATGACCCGGTGAGTCCACAGCACACAAATGAGTCACCACAGTTCACAAAGGTCACCCACAAACTCCAGCTCTCTAAAAAGCAACTACTCCAAATAGTTCCATAGACTGGAAAAGAACAATAAAACTCTAACCAATCCAACAACACCCACTTCTCTAGCCCTTTCTTTTAATGTCAATCTGTACAGGTAATCAATCCATTATACTTGAGCTGGCAACATTAATACGTCTCTCTCCGAAATGCCTGTTTCCCCTGTCAACAGCTTTATCGAACATTTTGTATATAGGGATGCGACACGTCAATGACTGATACATGAGTCATTTCATTCCATCAACAATTTTTTTTCCACCTTCTCCAAATCAATCCACTAAAGACTAGAGGAGGAGGCGAGAGCAAGGTAAAAAAAATCACACACAAAAGCGCACACACAACGACACAATTACTAGGAGAATTCCAAAGTTTACTTTAACTATCCCACTGTCGCTGTTTAAGGAAAAGCCGGAGTTTCCCATCTACCTTTAGTTGGACAGGGGAGAGTGACAAGGAACAACAACAGTTGTGTAAATACGAAATATGAATAGACAACAAAAGAGAGAGAGAGAGACGGAAGATAGGGGTAAAAAATAGCGTACATGCGAGGACTCCCAAGATAGACGGAACAGGGCAACTGGCACTGGAGGACTGAAAACAAAAACAAGGAGGATATATCAAGACAGAGGGTAACAACACGGAGCCAGGAGAATTCTAAGAGAGAAACTAGACTGCTCCCTATATGGAGTCAAGTGTTGGCTGGAGTCGGTCTTTTCGGAGAGAAAATGTAGTATCCTTCATCTCTATTTAGCGAATGAACGTGGTTGCTCCTTTACCTCCAGGTCTTGTTGTGGAGTGAAATGATCTCCATTCCAGTGAGCTCCAATGTGGAGAAACTTCACTTTTTATTCCTCTTCCTGGCATGTGTGTGTGAGTCTCCGAAAATTTCCAGTCACAGTGGTTGGAGCGCCAGCATTTCATATTGACAACCAGGGAACTCAAACACCAAAAAGAGGCTTAGCCTGTACAATGGAGTCTCCGAACAATACAATCAGGTAGGGAGCAAATGGTTAATGTACATTGTGTTATCCCTCAGCCAGCAAGCATGTAAGGGTAAAAGTCCGAAATAATCCGATTCTGCCCAAGTCCGGGTTTCTCGTACGATTCATGAAATTGCATTGGGCTCATATGCAATCCCACATAGTTGATTCCAGCGAAATGCCAATGCACCTTCCCTTCTGTAAACACGACGAGTGTGGTGCGGTCTCGGAGTAATATTATTTAAGAAAAAAGAATAGCGATTCACGTTACGTTCGTTTTGGAAGGAACAAGGCTATGGAAAACAGAATGCTTTTGGGAGATGTATTAACAAGGAGCAGAGACTACTCCACAGAATACATGTTTGCTTAGGGGCCCCTTTCACTTTATCCAGAATAAGGACCCAAAATGAAACCAGATGGTATATGGACTTAGGCTGAGAGCAGTTTTAATATGCCTGCGTTTAATATAAGTTATAACCCAATATACTTGTTTTGTCCATATATTAGTCTCCTCAATATAGTTAAGCCTCTTCAGCTTACTTTAAGCGAGCTTTTATATTGAGGGAGCTGAAAGGAGAAGAGAAATCCTTCTCGTGAAGTAATTGCTCATGGTTGATAATATACGTAAGGATATTACATGATGTGAGCCACCAACGTGGAGCTATGCAGCCCTGTTTATCCTCCTGTTTTTTTTTCCTTTCGAGTTCACTCTTCCCCTTCCTTATGCACTGGTATAAAACAAACAGATTTTTGCATTCACCAGTCTTGGAGCATAATTCCTCGTATTTTTTCTCTCTGAGCTGAATGATGCTGATGGTGGTGATGTAAGTAGTAAATCACGAAGCAGTTGAATGAAACCAGTGTGTACACGGAAGGGCATCAATATAATCATTCAATTCATGAGAAGGCCGAGGCTTGAGCAAAGATTGAGTTTCTCAATCTTCATTTCATTTCTTAAAGCTCCTCTCACCTTCAGCAAACGCAAACTGTTCATAAGCTTCTTTTTCTTTGAAAAACTCTCCAGTGGTGGTATGTCTCACAAATAGGCAGACGCACGATGAGACCCTAGTTGCATGCATCAACACAACGTCTATTCAACATCCACCCACACCGCAGAAACTTGATGTCTTCGAGAAGAATAGAATAACTGTCCGTATTATATAAATTATATCTTTGTGTACTTGATATTACATATTAGCTCTTATAGTCACTTCAGACTTCAGTTTCAATCAATACGACATGCACAAGTGCCCATACTTGAGCATTTAACAGCGTCTAATAATGTAATGAATGGAAAGTGAAATGTTAAGCTGAAGCAACATTTTATGCAAAGTGGTAAATTCCAATAAATTATTGCAGTTTTGCAACAAAGTTTTTGCATGCATTTAATATTTTCTTTGATGCAATATGCCCTGAGTGAATTTATAGGAACCATCAGTGTCGGTGATTGTATTTTATTAGATATCCTTCTCGGTTTTCAATGAAAGGGTTACTGATCTGCATGTTTATAAGAAAATTCTTGTCCACTTAACAAAATTAAAATATTTAACATCTAAAAGAGCCGTATTTTTATCATTACAAGTTTGACTCAAGAAATTCCGAATTGGCAAAGCTCTATAATATCCCTTTAAATTTAATGCGCTCCTTATTAAAGTCATTTAATCATCCATGCATCTGCCTAAAGAACGTAGGTAAAACTTATGCTTGGCTAGTGAGCAAAGCTGTGCTGAGTTTTCGCCTCCCCAATTTTCATGCGTATTAGCTTGAAAATTCCGTAGTCACTCCGCGGACGGTGAAGAATTGTCCCTACAGTTCATCCGCAGCTCCAGTACGCGCTGCGCTGTGGCGTAGGTAACTACGGAATTTGCAAGGAGCTATACTGCAGCGTCAGCTAGAAAGTTAGACAAAGGACTGTGGGAATGACAGATCCTTTTTGAATTATTAAGAGTCGGCACGGCAGCACAACTGATATGTATTGTATAATTTAATCAAGTGTTTGCTCAATTACAAGCTGACAATTAATCAAGGCATTCAACACAAAAGAATCCCTGGAAGCCGATATCAAATTAATTAAATATTGTTTCCAGTTGAATCCAAATCTCAGCAAAATAGCTGTATTTAGTTGTAACTTGATCATAACAACCGCAACAACATAATACTTCCGAAAGCTGGTTCATAAACGAATGTGGTACTTGTCCTTCGCCAGGATTTTAAGCGGTTTATGGTTATGCCTATTTAATCTTTTATCTTTCCCGTGCGGTTTTGTAACATTTTTTTATTTCCAACCATTTACCTTCCTTCAATTTATTTTATGTATGAAAAGAATATATTAAATAACATATATATCCATGTTTCCGCATGTAGCTAATGTTTGGAAAGAGAAATCCTTTCTTGCAGAGCATTTTTTTATGTACAATGTATACCACAGGAGAGCATTTCAACAGTTACGATTACACTGGTTTAAATTCATGATGTTATAATTTATTGCCAATGTTTCATTTGAATTTATGATGAGCTATACTTCTTCCAAAATAGCAATCCCTTATTTTCCCACTGAAATGTTGTAACTCCTGCAAATTTCACAGCAATAATGGCTCTTTCTCTATGCAAACTGTGCAATTGGATTAAAACCGTGTGAAAATGAATTCATAAATATTTTATGTGATGATGGCCTAAATAAAATTTATCATCGTCACTACATACCCCACTCACATTAGTCAGCTTTTAGACATCATCGGCAGCTCCAAAAAACCCACATCAGTCGTTCCCATCCAAGTTTTACAGAGATATTAACAGGTAATTTCAGTTGAAGGAAAAACAGAAGGCTTCTCAGAGATTGCGGGTAGAGGCTCATAAATACTTATAGTTTATTGAAACGTGTGGTGTTCCAAAGTTTTTTTTTTACAAATAAACCATCCAGCCCGAACAGGGAAAAGGGGCTTTGCAGTAGCCATTCCTGATAACTTGCAGATCTTCCATAAAAGAGTTATTAAGTTTTACTCACATCGTTAGACTGAACG
Source organism: Lepidocyrtus paradoxus (assembly GCA_034696885.1). NCBI lineage: Eukaryota > Metazoa > Arthropoda > Collembola > Entomobryomorpha > Entomobryidae > Lepidocyrtus > Lepidocyrtus paradoxus. Next base: position 236 of record JAQGAH010000482.1, on the reverse strand, counting down.
ACTCACGCTTACAGCTTTCGTGTCTCATTCTAAGGCCTGTTTGGAAATAGAAGCAACAAAGTAAAATTATGAATTTTAGAGAATGCACTTATCCGAATGAACTGAAATTTTGCACACATATTGCTTGTATTGCAGTTGTTAATTTTACCAAATATTAGCTTATATGGTCAAATACAACAGGATTGGCATTGAAAATGCCTGACTTGCAACAAAATTTGCTGTTTGGAAATAGAAGC
>JAQGAH010000481.1:0-36398 GCA_034696885.1 Lepidocyrtus paradoxus | reverse complement strand
GAAGGATCAAGCTTCAAGCATCAAGCCTAGAATTTAAACGGCTTTCAAGCATCAAGCATCAAGCCTGTAGCTATTACTATTTTCAAGCATCGAGCATCAAGCATAAAAAATTGCCAATGCAACCCTCTGATGATCATCAAGCCTCATGGTTGATCTGATTTGCTTTGAAGGAAAAAATAGCATAAATCCGCATAAATGTTGATTCATTATATGGAAATGTAAACTGTAAACCCCTGCATTTGATTATTCAAAGCCATTTTCTCAGTAAATTAAATATTCGCAATTTAGGAGAGGAAAAATTAGTTTGACTTAATCTCGCATTGATGCGAGATTAAGTCAAACTAATTTTTCATCAAACAAGAGCCTTTTTGTCCCTCTTGCGTGCGTACAAATTAAAGAGCGAGTCAAAAGTCATTAGAGCTAATAAACAATCAACTATATAATTCATCGTAACGCTGATATACGAGCGGTCCAAGAATGGAGAGCAGTTTATTGTGCTGGAATGCGTTTAATTTACACGAGAAAAGAAATTTGCACTTGTATTGTTGACACAAGGGTCCGTGATATGTGCATACATGAATATGAAATTGGACTAAATTAGTTTTATATATTTCAGAAACCGGCTAACCTTGTGAGAAGAGGATTTTGTTTTAGTTCCTCTTGCCCAGTCAATTAACGACATTCACGAAGAGGTTGGAAGGTAAGTTGCACACGCTACGAAAATGAAAATTGCCTTATAATAACATTCCAAGTCCAATCATCTTCAGCAAACTGCACTCAGCTCTGAACATCAAAGAAGACACCTCTTCCCAACTCGAGCAAGACAATCAGCAAGACAAGGAATGAATGGAATGGCATCATCGGAGGAGTGCTGACGATACTGAACCAAATAAAAACAGAAGCGGTAGAAGAGTCAACTTATCAAAAAGTAACACGCCTATTATTTAAGTGATAATATCTTTATAAATGAGGATGATGAGGAGGGAATTATTATGATGGCTTTACTTGCCCATATTTGATGTTCAGTCACCACAAGCTCTTCGGTATCCCATCCTGATCCAGTTTTCTTGACTCTCAGGATGATGAAGATGACGGGGATGATTTGCAACTCTGATAACAATTTATATTTATTGAGTTCGTGCATTCATCAAGAGCAGTCCAAATTCATGCATATTAATAGACTGGTATACTCCATTCAACGAAAATATCAATATCATAATTCTCCATCCCTGTCAGGTGGAAAGGAACTTGATGTTGCAAATCAAAGCCCATGGACGGTTGGTCGGTGGAGCGGATGGAGATGATGAGATGCTATCTATAAAGTGACTCGAGGAGTTTTGTTGCCCTAACAGCGTGTCGCAGGCAAGAGGCACATGAGCTTAAAAAACCCTCGTACTTAGTGCCAAGTGGGGTCCTCTTGGCGTCCCATCATAAGTTAGAACAACAACAACAACAAAACACTTGAAATACAGAAGGAATTTGCTAGAATAATGGTGAACGAAGAGAAAGTTATGAGTGGAACATTATATAATGGGAGAATTCAAGATTACTTTTTCTTACATTATATGTAAGCTTACTAAAGCTTGTGTAATATTCTTACCTGGAAGGCTATTTTCAGACTCGGAACGTTGTTGTTGGTAATTTGGTAGCCGATATCATGGACGCAGATTCTAGCAATCCATGCAATCTTACATTGCCCTGTAACCCACAAAATTATGTTGATCATTTTCTACCGTAAAATAGCAGTATCGATCATTTTGTGGAAATCTGACCTTGGATAAATATCGATTCAAGTTATGAACATATTGCCATTGCATTGAATCGGTGAAAGTTTTGTTTGACGAGTTGATTATCCTGACACTATCTACAACAAGTTTTAAAGTCATAAAATTCATTTTCCATCTGCATAATTAGTGTACAAAAAAGTATAGAAAATGCCACCAAAGTAGTTTTTTAAATTTATTTTAGCAACACAATGGTGCAAATAATCTGCCCATCTTTCGATGCCATGTCAATCACACTTAATAATATTCTAAAAGCAACCATCCACACCAGGACATGTGAAAATTTTCTTTTGTTTCAGACGCGCTTTTAGTAAAGGGAGGTGGATGTTTTCGTCCTTTCGCAAATTCAGCCCATTTTTGATTTCCATCAAAATATATTATAATTCTATGCAAGCGTGAAAAGTTGAAGGATTATAAAAATGCAATTACCAACAAAACCAACATTGCGCCGCTTTAGTGATAATAGAAAACCACCCAGCTTGTGTTTCTCTTTCTTTGAGACAGAACTAAAATGACGATAATGGCGATGGTGGTCCACCAAGAGTAGTAAAAATATGGGCAAGGAGCAGAGTTAAACTTCGTGTGCTGGCTTTTACTTGCTTGCTCGTTATCGTGGGTTGAAATAATGACATTGTCTCCTTTTATTATAATCATTTGTGTCATGTTTTGTGAGTTTTATTGATGCAAAAAATAGTGTACGAATTTTAAACAAAACATTTGGTTCATCTGTGCAAACTTTAAATACTTGCGATCGGCTTATTATGTATTTTTTGGTGTAATGCTTTTCGCTCATTTGAAAAAAGACGAAATATCCCCAAAATACTTTTATAGCCCCTCCTTCTTTATCTATCCTCAATTAGTTAAAAAGCCATTATCATAAACATAAATATTATCGATTTTACTCAATCAAATAGTGCTATCTGGCCATTCAACGATTTTATGAAAACTGAAAACGAGTCACTTCCTTATTGTACCTAAATTTATTTTAAAATCGTGAGACGCATAATATCTCCCCCAATTAGATATTCTAGTAGCATAATCACCAGCATCCCAATCCAACAGAGCGTCAGGTGCCTTGCAAACTGACAAGAGCAGGAGGGAGAGAGAATTGTAGTTAATTGCAATAAATTAATAGGACATAAACGCAACACTAAACGGTATATTTAGCAATAATGATTTGTTGCAATAATCGCTCGCTAAAACAATCCTCAACTCATGCAAGGGTACTTCAAAAATCACAATCATGTCATTTGCTAATGATTCATTTGACTCGATATAAACTTGACTGGTTATCTGCAGAACAGATAATATTGTTATTATACATGTAAAACACAAATAGGCTCTTTGCGTCCCTCACCCTCGCTACTTAATCAGTATTCGATAGGCATCGGGTTCCCAATTTCACCATAATAATAATTCAAATATTATTTTGAAAAAAAAAAATATACGAAAGAAGATGGCATGAGTTGAGGTTGTGAACTGACCAACCCTCCTTTCAACCTTTCTGTCCCACCCAAACAACATCGGAACATCAGGCGATTAAAAAACAATAAAAAAATTTGTGCTCATCATCCTCATGTAACAAACAGATAGTGTGGGCTATATAATTCCAACTTTTATAAGTGATTTTTTTTTCTTGACGAACAGGCAGATTCACCTGCTAAGATGAAAATAATCAAACGTGTATTGAATTTTAGTTGGAGAGTAGCACGTATTTTTAGTTTTCGTCAATGTAATATTTATCATTATATTTTTTAATGACTGATGATGCTCTCAGTTAAACATGGGCAGCCAGTCAGAAAGTGGTGGTTTGGATTGGTGTGGTGTGGACAATGGCGGAAAACGCAATCAAAATAGAAACATCAATGAGTTACATAATTGGATATAAAACTTTCCAACAAGCCTTAGCGTTTAATATTTTTTTTTTTTGCAAATGGAGAAATTGCTCAAGGGGAAATGGATTGGGATGATCAAAAAGTCATTTTAATTATAGTTATCAGCTTTAGATTCAACCAAACTTGTGATTATGATTATGCATGCATTTGTTGAAAATAAACAAAAAAATTAATTGTGCATCTGCAGCCGCTGGTAAATGTAGAACGATAAATTAAACCAAATTGTCTTGCTAATTTTATTGTTTTGGGATATGAATAATGCAGTTGTAATTGTTCGTAGCTTGCGTTTCGGTCTGTTTCTTGGGATTGTGCTGGTTGTTGAGTTTGCTACCTGCTCAAAATATTTCCCAATCTTGAATGCATGGTGAATGAGAAAGGAGTTTGTTAGGTGAAGCAGAGCCGGTGCCAACTCACGAAGCCGGCAACTCGGCAACAGTTGACAGTGAAAACTAGTCAGTGCCGTATAATTTAATTTAAAAAAATTCAATCGTTAGAATGTTTTTAAGTAGCATGATTAGTCGCTACCAGTTATTATCTGTAGAAGAGAAAGTACTAATGCAACTTGAAATCGACTGGTACTGGTATTTTCTACGTTGGGGCTAAGTGAGGCACGGGTTTTTAATATTGTTGAATGTCTTTCAAGATACCCAGAATCTAGAATTACAAATAACTAATACACAGATTGACTTTCAATTAAACCTGTCAGTAATCTGTAGTCACTTACAAAATCATTCCTTTTATGCAAAATGGCTGGATTCTGTTTCACTGAAACTGAAACTGCAAATGTATTTGTTTTCATGTGGTACTAAAATTAGAAATTGAAGTGTCTTAGCGATTTGGGAATTGTAGTTTGCCTTAGTCTTAGCACTTGTGCTCCCTGACTTTCTCTCTTCTTTTCCCACTGGTTTTATCGGTAACACGATGAAACAATTAATGCTCCTTCAATAAATGATTTGTTGTTTTTTGCTTCATTCATGATTTCCTCTTATGGCTTTATCCTGATTACGTAGGAATTCCCAACATTATGAATGATCGCTGCTGGTTCATCGCCTTCGCAATATTAGATTTCATGGAAGATTAAATTTCATTATTTATTTCTGATAACTTGAGTAAATTTTCTATAAATCAGCATAAATAAATCGATACAAATATGAAAGTATTTCAGACATCATGATCATTTAAAGTCTACTGGGTATTTTACTTTTTTATGTATGAAATTTTCTTATTATTGACTATCCTACATAATACAAATAAAACAACGCAAAACAAAGTTGCTCAATTTTGATTTCTAAGATTTTTTTCGTCAGCGTTCCTGTGAGGTTTGAATTTCTCCGTTCCCTTCCCTAAATCATTGTAAAACTTATAATAATAATGATGTACTAATGAGTAGTCAATGAAAATGCAGATTTTTGTAACATGCATGTGTGGGGCTGGGACTTGGTTTCTTCCTTCAAAATAGCTGTTATCATTATTTTGATTACTATTTTTTATAGATTGCAGCATCTTCCTTTACTTGTTGATAATATGACCGTGTAGCCAGTTTCTGTAAAAACCCTGTAATTTACATCAAGCTGTTGGAATATGTTCGGACCATCAGATAGCGACCTCTTCGTCCTCACTTAACCAACATAAAAAAGCTATCCGATCCCCATGCAACGATGGGACTGGTGATGATAGAGCTGATAATGCCGGCGTCGATATGATGATGAGTCTACAATAATTTCCTCTTCACTATCTACAGTGGGGAGGAACCATCTTAAATCTTCACTTTAAGCACTGATTTGCTTTCGTCACGAACTCCAGTGATTTTGCGTTAAGTGCCGGTTCAGGATAGGATCTTATCAATAGAAATCTCCTAGTATGGTACCCAAGTGATGAAATGTGTGTCACATTTCATGCTTCTTCAGAGAGGCTGAACTTTATGAGGACAAACAACGATCCCAAAAAAGGGGTAAGTATTTATAATTTCATGAAAATCATTATGTTTGCCATCTCCCATCTTAAAAAACGCTTTTGTTCTGTAACAAAGGCGAAGATAGATCCCTCAATACTGGGAGCCCGTTTATCTAAACGATTTTTTCAGCTCTGGTGGCTTCCGTAAAACGCGACTATACCAAAGGTACAATGGAAATATAAGGAGCAGCCAAAAAAAAGCTAACCAAACTCTAAATAGTTTTTTTATCTTCGTTTTACCATAAGCAATGAAGCTACTAGTTTTCACAGTCATCTTGACAGAATCATACCTTTTAGCAATATTTTGGAGATGTAGACATATTAATTTGGGGTTGATCAACTTATGGTGAGTTTGAATGCATGCCGTGCAAGTTTTCAAGTTTTTTTCAACAAAAGTTCTTGCAAAAAAAATTAAGCATCCTCAGACTACATTATGCACACAAGTTATTATTATCGCCATGTTTATAACACAATTTTACTCACTTTACCTGGATTTCAACTTTTTTTTTGGCCAAAGAGTGGAAAATGAAAAAGTTCATGATGATTGTGAAAAAGGTAACAGCAACGCAGCCCCTCTAATGAATGCACAAATATGTGCAATAAAGCAGTAAAAACAGAAAGCCGAAAATTAAGGTTTGATGTAATGTCAGAAGAATCAAGTGAACAACGAACAGTGATTTCATTAAGGAGGGGACACACACATGCAACAACAGCCAAATATTAATAATTGTAAAAATGGTTCTCCCTCATTTTCATTGGCGTTTATGGAATTATATTCTGCAATTTGAGGATGCTGCTCCTCCGCTACCATTTTGCTGCACCCTTAACATAACCGCAGCGATCAACCCATTCACTATCTTGATTTGACCTGTCATTTATGCAAATTTATAGTTAAGAAAAATGAAAAATGTCAATTCATTAATATTATTTCATGCGCATCTTCAAACATTTTTTTTGCAGAAAAAGAAGCTAGTTGTAGCCACAGGTAATTTATTAACACTGTTTAATATTTCATGCGAAAAAAAAGTGAGATTGCGAGAAATATAATTATTGAGTGCAATCCTACTGCATTTTCAAAATCAAGAAATTGAATGATTGATTTCATACAAAAAAAAGTGAGTTTTCTTTTCGCAAAAATAGTTTGCTAGTGTTTATGAGGATTTTTTTCAGTTTTTTTCATAGTTGTTTTCATAGGAACATGATGTTGGAGGATGATGGGATGAATGCAGATGATGCATCAACATGAGACATGTTGACCAATTTATGCTCCTGGTGATGGCTCCCGCCTGTAGCAACTCATTTTACATGTGAGTTGTAAATTAACGGCGAGTTTTTAAGATTTAAGGAATAGAAATGCATTTTAATGGCTGATTAAAAACGACAAGTAACTATTTTTTGTATTTCCAATTTTGATAGAGTAAAAAGGTAGTTAGCCTGATTGTTAAATTGCATTTTTGTCTATCCTCCATCCATAGCTTGGGAACCAGAGGGGTCATAGTGCTCGATACTCGCTCGGTTCGTACTCGAACGAGCATCGAGCAGTGAGGTTCGAACACTGATTTTTTTAATACTTCGAGCATCGAGCAGTAAAAACCCTCTGTTGGGAACGGGAACTTGTGTTTGTATTTGTAGTGATTGTTTGGGAAGGCAAGGGAGAAGAGAGAAGGGTCTAGCTAATACATGAAAGGACATGTGTTGCATGCTGAATTGCAAAACCTCGATAAACTTGCGTAAAAAAAACGTAAGTTGGAACGAGGTTGGATCGGATTTGGACTTTGGAGCAGGGCAGGAATAGGATCGAAGATCGAACAGACGCAATAATGTGGGTAAGATATATATGAGTGAATGGACTGCAACAGCATAGGTGGCATATATCGAGGGTATAACATGCATTCTGTCCGGTCACATGCAATCAACCAACCAGGTCCCGTTCCATCGATCCCATATGTTAGCCTTGCTTAAACTTCTCACTCGAGTGGAAAGGAACTACACTCTACTACTCCTCTCCGTCTACTCTCTACTCTACTTCACACTTCTTATCTTCTCACACTTCGATGAAAGTTGATTTGGGAGTACTAAGTATAGAATTTACAAAATCATCAGTTGATTGTGCCTAATTAAATCTTGGATAATGTAGTAACAAGTCATCCTCAAGGTTGTTAAATTGTTAAAAGGACAAACTGGAAGGTATTGTTAAAACGTTCAGTTCATAAATGCTTTCTTTAAGTCAAAGTTAAATTATAAATGAAACGACTGATGTGATTAAGTGACAGATAATTGAAAAGGTTCGTTAAAATCAAGATTGATGTCGTTCTGTTTTATTTTCAGAGTTTTTAAAACCAAGAAATGGGTAATGAAGCAAGTCACCATTCGTGGGAAAGGGCCGAAGAAAGGCCGTCACGGTCACGCCCAACGGCTCACAGAATGTCGGACGTTTCAGTAAAGAATGAAGGAGGAAGAAGATCATCTAGTGTTGGAGGGCGTAGATCACGATCTCGATCCTCGCCAAGAGCGAAGTCAGAATCAGGCTATTCATCCCATTCATTTGTGGAAAGGTTAGTTAGTTAGTTAAATCTTTATTAAAACAATGTTAAAAAGTTTCAGGCATTACAAATATCACTTGATTTCCAAACAATGACACCATCAGGTTTCAATACCCTGTCTTAACAAATCTTGTTTGCTAATCCAAATTACAATTCCATAATATCTGTATTATAAAAGGTCAAGATCGAGTTCGAGAAAAGGGAGCCTTGTGAATGGAGAAGTTGGCAAGAAACCGGAGATTGGTTCCCGTTATTGGGATGCAAGTAGCAAAGGAGACCTTACTTCAGCTAATCCTCCCAGAAAAAGTTCTGACGAAGTTCGGAAGAGTCGCGGAAAAACGAGGGACGGAAAGCGAAAGCGGAGGAGATCATCTTCATCGCCATCGTCCACCTCCGGTTCGGATTCAGCCATGGATGATCGCAAGACGAAGAAGAACAAGAAGAAGAAGAGTCGGGACGATAAATCGAGGAGAAAGATGCATAAGAAGAACAAAAAGAAATCAAAGAAACTGAAAAAGGACAAGCGTGAAAAGAAGAAAAACAAAAAGAAATCTAAAAAATTGAAGAAGGTTAAGCCCGAGAAAAAGAGCAGAACGAAACTTAGTTCACCCTGTCGAAACGGAAGTATATCCATTGCCGGATCGAAGCACGAGAGGAAAATAACTTTTACTGTAACTCCCTCGAGCAGTTACGCCGAATCTCAGCCGAAATTATTGGCAAAGGCTCCAACTGTTTCCCTAGTAAAAGAAGAAAAAGAAAAACCAGTTGTCCCAACAATGACCAAGAAAGAGTGGGAAAAATTTCGAAAGGTTGCCTCCAGGAGTATTTCACCCACCACTGGACGCTGGAAGGTCATATATGATTATTGATCACTATTGGTAAGGAAATTAATCGACTTGCAACTAGCCTATTGATAGCCACCAGTTCCAAACTACTGTTTATGTTTTAGAAACCACGTAATAATAAGTTCAGATGGGAATCCTGTCATAGTTAGAATTTTATGTAAGCAATGTTTCATTCTCTCTCCGACTTTGTCTACATTAGTTAGCTTTGGTTTATATGGTAAGATTGTTAAATTCCCTGTGACAATGCCAATGACATAACGTTTTTAGCTTAGTGTGAGAAATAGCAAATTTTGTTCGAATGTTGAAATATGTAGTAGCCTGATCTTGTAATTTTCGTTCCACACAACGTGAACAATTTAGGAATGAGTATGTAACTATAATTATATAATATTGGCTATTGACTGATTTTTAACAAAAATTTCACTGAAATTAAAAATTTAAAAAACTTTGTATATGTGTATGTACCTCGTTAATTATTTATGCATACAATTATGCATATAATCATTTCAATTACAATTTAATGCATAGAGGTCAAACGAAGGGTAAATCATAATAAAAGAAACAATCCATGAAATAACTTTAGTTCCAACTTTCTAAATTCTAGGTCAACTCAAAAGTCAGTAGACTCAAAATTTTGCAAATTGCAATGCACTTTAACTATTCAGTACATCATCAGCGTCTTACTTAGTCCACAATTTCAAAACTAAAATATATTTATAGCTGTCAGATAATTTATTAGATTGACTTAAATTAAAAGATTTTATAACAAAGATAGTTTGTAATTTAACTAAACCAAATTAGGTAATTACTTTTTTTAAATATGAAATGTTATTTACAGCTATTCAATTATCGACGCTGAATAAAGGTCAACTTTGCGTTTATCAATTAAGAATTATTTAGATGTGCGTAAATATGGATAAAAGTAAGTTAATTATTCCTTCAATGCGAAGAGATACTTATGCATTAACTGCAAACTTGGCAAGCATAATATCGGTACGAAGAGCTCTAAATCAATTCGGGAGAAACAACCGGTCCCTTACAAATGTAGTTCAACTCTTTGTTTAAGGACCACCTATTTTCAACAATGCTCATTTATAAATCTATCGATCTATCGATATTTGTGAATTTTACTGACGCCACAGGCGTTCTATTAATTCAGTTCTTGACATTAGTGTAGTTCTCGATTAGTATTTGATGTTACATTTACTGTCTACATAAGCTATAGGCCTATCGATCAATTTTATCTACAAAATTTGTTAATTTTCGATATTTTCATGTATCAGTAATCGTTATTACTGATAGTTATCTTTGAATGACTCGAGTGTGACTTCAGCTTCCCAAAGACTCATATAATCTCGATCAAACTTCGGCTAGACTTTGCAAGCCTTACGTATTCTACAATTGCCTAATGTGATCAAGGTTTTGCTCCGCAGTGTGACAACAATTTATTTGCATGTTGAGTCTAATTTGTTAACAAAATTTAATGGAAAAAAATGAGCATGATATAATTAATTGCAGTTTTTCGATGGCCCCAATAACACTCGTTCATGATGAAGTTTGTAAAGATGATTTGTATTGTTGATACATTCGATATCTGCAGAACTAATCTAATTCACCATACTCACATGTTGTTGGCCTCTGACCTGGAGTTTGCCATGTCTAATAATTTCACCTTTCCCAAATCAAGCGTCAAAGTTTTGGTTACAAGTTTACAAGTAAAAATTAATTTTTTTTTTGTATTTTCCCTAAAGTCTACATAACGGTAAGGAGTAGGTATATGTCATTTCAAGTAAATTACACATCATCATCGTCATTAACGTCCTCTCTTTTCAATGTCTTCTTTATCCTGAGGTAAATTACAAAGAAAAAATCTACGGTTAAAAAAATCATTAGCGAAAGGAGACTTCACTCTTTAGAATCCAACCTTTTAATTGTAATATGTGCAAGGAAATATATCGTAAGAGTCTAATCATTTTTTTGGGTCTCAGTCCGCCCCTTTTTCGTCGCATTCCTATCTAGCATCATTAGTTTTAGCAAACTAATCATTATATTTCCTTATTTAAACTGTGATGATTGTGGTGGTGTTTGTCATTTGTAGCAATTAATGCCGCGGCAGCCTACGTGCCAGTTGCAACAGTAATTGGCAAGTGACATTAATAAGCAGGATTGAAAGGAGCGGTTTTCTGTTTACATATGTATGATGATGATGTTGTGCAGAGTCGTCGCCATGTTGAATTTTCTAAAATTGTGGAAAATATATTTATGCAATTATGCTTGACCTATCAAGTTCGTATTTGCATTACACATAAGATGCTATAAACTATAAATAGTATGATAATAAACGTGAGGATTTGTTGAGAAATCGAACATTTTTTGTGCAATCATGCTTTCTCGAGATGAAAGGTTCTAAAAAAAAGTTGTTTTTAAACAGACTTCAATATGTATAAGCGGATGCGTTGTAATAATTGATTTATAGTTCCAGTGAAGCATGATCCATCGAATTCTACGAAGATGCCAATGAAATGAAAAGTTGTAATTGCAAATATGGGACTACATGTAACTCATGTGCAGTTGGATTTTTATTTTAGTTTGTCTGCTATGTACATTTATATCGTAACCTTAGACGAGAATCGGTGCAGATCTGAGATTATAATCGAAATATTTTGTCATTGTGTAACATTACCACGAAAATTTTAAAATAATTTTTGAAAGATTTATACTGTATAGGCTTTCACATCATATATTATAACACGAATTTGTATTACCCTAAAATTCTCACAATTTAGTTATTCCTAAGTCTATAAATTTATTTATTTTATTTTATAATGTAGACAGGCGACTAAAATACTTTCTCTTCAATTTACCTGTATTACAAGATTGACCAGAAACACATTGTCACAATTTGTATGAACAAAAATAAGTCATCACAAATAGAAAACTTTAAGAAAATCGTTTTTAAAAAATAAACTGAACTGAAGCTCAATTGCATTGACACTAACAAAATATTGTCAGGAAAATAAAAAATAGAAAAGACAAAAAATGAATATCCATCAGAAGAGAAATTGCATGAATAAGAAAGTGAGTTAGAGGAGTCCAGTGAGTGAATCAGTTTCCTTTTGAATAAGACATAATATCACTAACACAGAAATAATTCTCTTCTCACTCACAAAAATATCTTTCTTCTCATGGTTTTACGTTCTATTATCTTAATCACGATAGTTGGCAATATATTCCAATTTCCGATAAAATGATTAAGCACTTGACTATTCGTATAAGTAACGATTGAAAAATTAATGAGCTTCTTACACAACTAACAATAATAATGCATTGACGTACATTTACAGATTTTATATTTTATACGCATTAAATGAACTCCCAACTCTTCACTTACATTATTTCGTAGTCGTACGTAGTGTGAACTGCATAAAGCTGACAACAATATAACTTATTTTTGTGAATAGTAATTATGTTGGGGTTGTCTGGGTTTTCAGTGCGTTGAACAATTTTCGAGATTGAACTCTAATGTCCTCATCAGAATGCCTATTCATTAATGTTTTCGCTTTTTCCTTCACTTTTTCAATCGCAGTAACGCCAAACAATGCTGCGTACCTGCAACAAGTAAAAAATAATGTGCTGTTTAGTTGATCATATGACAGACGTGAATTCAGATTAAAAATTGCATTGAAATCGTTTGAATTGAATCGAAATTGCATGAACTTACATAGTTTCAGGGGCAGCTGCCTTATCCTCTGGGGGTAGGTCTTCAATCGGATTTAATTCATGTGTAGTAGCTGTACACGTAAGATTTGCTAGCAAGGTGACTAGACGAAGTATAATTTCTCGTTCTTCTGATAGGTCCATCAGGTACAGGAGTCGTTTAGGAGCCTTTATAGAAAATATGCATATTTCTATCATATTACGGTTTTTGTTATTATTGCCAATTGATTTTTAATCGATACAACTGCCTCATGCTTTCTTTTACCTGAGCAGCTAATAAACTAGGAACCATATCCTCATTCGTTGATAGGTTGACCAGTAGTTTCAAGGACTGTAAACGGATGGGGAGTGACAGTTGGTCAATCAGAGAGTAGAGACTATGTAGGGCTGGACAGAATTCATCATGCCAATCTGTCAGCACAGCGATATTGGCTAAGGTTGTTAGAACTGCATCTACAAGCTCTTCCGCATGTGTTGACACATCTCCAACGTAAGACAGCAACATTGGTACCATACTCTGTAAACAAATGAAGATGTTAATTGTTAACATATCATGATCATGAGTCATAATTGATATAACGGATAAGTATAAAAACAAGCAAATATTACATAGCAACTTTAGATTTACCTTCATTTCCTTCTGATTCTGTTCATTCAGAGCCATATTACCAAGAGCACGAATGGCAGCTAACCGTATTTCACTTTTAGGATGCGCAAGTAAATTTTGCAGTCTTGAGAGACAGCCAGCTTCTCTTAAATTGTTCTGATTAATTTCAAAAGTCGCAAGATTGGCAAGTGTAATCAAAGCACGCTCTAACACTCCTTCGTCGGATGTGTAAAGCAAAGCGACCAGAGTTTTCGCTTCGTATGTATCCATTGCTCTAAAATTAAAGTAATAAATAAATAATAGGAAAATGAAAACACAAAGTTACATACAAAGACTACTAAGGGATGGAAGAATTGATTTGGCAAAATTTACGAACCGTCCTTTGAGGCTGAGAGACTCTAATTTTTCCTTCAACTCGTCACTAATATCCTGAATGGCTTTGTCAGTCTCCCGTGCGGGATCATCGACAGCCAAGCCAGCATCTGGACTTTTTCTGGCAAGTGACTTACGTGACCAGCGCTTCCTAACAGGAGATCCACTATCAATAGGAACCAAGGAGAGATTATCCGACGACCGACTAGCAATAAAATGTCGAATATCCACTGGACTTAAAATCCTCGGTGAACTCCAGGGAGAGCACTACAATTAGAAACAAAATACATAGGATAAGACCATAAGCCCTATTGAAATTGAAAGTAGATACTAAAATTACATATTAGTATCATTGTTGGTAATAAACTAACCTGAAGACTTCGAGGGCCCATCTGGTGTGACGTACTTCGACCAACTGGACCACCATTCCCTTGAATGGCTAGCATAGTATCAGCAAAATGACGAGCCCGGAAATTCAACTCTCGGATCCTTTCCTGGACAGACAGAGGTCGAAGTATAATACGTCCTGAATTTGAGACATCGAGGTTTCCCAACAGAGCATCCGTTTGGGTGGTTTGCGACAACCTCCGAAAGTACAACCGAGCTTCGCCCTCAGGATAGCTCACTATAGCAAAACAAAAATACTTCTTTAAATATTAGAAAATTGGAAAGATGTGTAAAATTACGATGATAGCTATTAAAATGACACCATATTTGTATTTTAAATCAGACTTACAATCCCCTTCACGTCTCCTCCTTTGGAATGCTGTTCGAACAACCGAATAACCGACATATGCAAACCCAGCAAAAATCGCCGAACAAAGGGCCACCTTGTTGACCGTCCTGTCGCTAGCGGTCGAACTTGACGCCATTTTGAAAGTTGCCTCAACTAAAGTTGATTACACCAGGTGCTTTATACAACTGCCTCCTGCTGCAATGTCAAATTATCGACACAGCCCATTCTAAACTCATCCCTGCATTTTATAACCCTCTATTTACTAACTCCGTTGTTTGGTGTTTGGTGTCTTTGCCAACTCAACCTTGCCAAAGTTTACTTATTACAACTAATCAATAACACTGATCTAATGCAATACCAAAACAACCTACTTAATTGCAAAATCCCCAATCTAAAAGAAACGTCCCCAACCTTCAACTGATAACCTTTTCAGATTAATTTACTTAAAAAATAACTATTCAATTAAAGCCTAACGTCTCAAACTAAACTTCCATATATGGAATTGACTCTGTCGTCATTCACTGATTTTCCCACATGGTCAGGTGGAGGTATTTCGGACAACGGTTTTTGAAGCCCCAACTTGTAACTCTTTATCAGTTAGCTTCCATTGATAACAGTTCATGTGACAGCAAGTTCAACTTAATCACCCGATCATCGATCCAGGCACTTTAGTTTCGCATCATTCAACTTTTAATCATTAAAATTGTCTGTCCTGAACAATGTACCCAAATACCGCTACATTTTCAGAGCACATTTACACTTCTAGACATTTAACTTAAATACAGTTTTAACTCCTATTTACTTTCATTATCAAATGAACCGCATCTCATAGAACCATTTCACAGTCAAGTCATAACAAGGCATGCTAATTAACTGTGATGATGATTTCACTATTTCACATATTATCATTTATCGCATCGCACTAAACATACGTAGAACTATGGACTCCCTTATCAGCCTATGCTAAACTTCCCCCTTAGTAATTAGTTAAATAACAGTTACGGAAATTATTTCCTAACTGAAGTTAGTAGAACGAGAAGGATATTTCTCAAAACATCCTTTATGAATGTTATTACAGCCCATCTGATTCACACTGTTTTTTTATACCATAACATGTGTAGGAACGTGGATTAGTCCCAACTTTCTTTTTTATGATATGGGATCATTCCTTCTATCTCACCATACCCATTCTAGATTTTTGTACAGCGCGTTTCCCTCGCTATAGCCGTTTTCAGCCCCGGCGTTGCCTGCCATAGCACAGTTGCTTGCAGATGGACGAGGAAGGAACAGTGCGCGGCTATAGCTGAATTTAAAGGTATGTGCCAAGCTGTTTGGGGAGTAGTCTGGCTCAAGCATTACGTGTATTTTGTGAGTGCGGTGTAGTGTATATGGCTTTGTTGGAGGGTTGGGCTGGTTGACTTCCTTTCAATGGAAATGAGGTACGATATGGGATATGATAAAGGGTTTTTGAATGCGGCTGGCCCCAGCAGCAAAAATGTGTTGAGGAGTTTGACGAGTTTGCATTTTTGCATGCAAAACGGTGAAGAAACAAGCGGATTTCAATGTCAATTCATGTGTTTAATTATGATAGGATTAAGACGTAGTAAAATAGTTGATGCTTCGTTGTTTAGTTTTTATTGACATTGAATTGTCTGATTTCTTTACGTATTTTGGAATATGAGAATGGAAGATCAGCATTTGAAACTGATGGCTATGATGATAAATTGACAAAATGATAATGTTCTTGCTAATACGTAAATATGCATTTTATTGAGGAAATGGATATATTCAGTCAGGTAAAAAGAGGCCGATGTGTGGATCTTCTCCGTCTGTGAAATTGTGCTGAAGGGCATTGTGCATGATCTTTGTACTGAAACGTTGTTTTTTGCTATGGACGGTGCACTGGATGCACTGTTTCCTGGAATGAGTTGGGAAATGAATGAATGATGCAGTCGAGCTGGAACGATACATTCACATTTTATCATGTTGCAAGAGCAAGGTGAAAAGGGTTCTCTTTCGTTGAATTGTAGGTGATAACGATAAGAAATGATGCAGGAAGAAAGAAGGAATTTCGTGTTTGTGAGCATATATTTAATTTTACGACAAAAACAGATAGATTTCTGAATCTAAGTTAAACGAGTCAAAAAATCAGAGATTTCCCAAGATAGATAAATACTAAAAGAAAACGGAAATGGTCACGAATGTAAACGTGTTCCGTAGAAATATTATATTCTCTGTCTCTGTAGTGGGAATTTTCAATAAAAAATACGATAAATTCATTTATTTACACGAATTGCAGTTTCATAAATATTCATAATGAAATTAAAACAAGAAATATAAATAATAATAAAAGCTCTCTTCCAATGAATTTTGAATATTAAAAGTTCCCATAACGCACGCTGCATTCCGTCTTTCAATGTATATAAATACTAATCATGTAGAATGGAATTCAATGCATAATTTTTGTATTGAATAAGATTATTTTCAAACGGGAGTTTATGAATAAACTTAATTACCTTGACGTTACATTTATTTTTTTTTGCGTGTCATGTAGCGTGTAATAGAAAAGTATGGAATTCGAATTCCACATAACTAATTTCTTCAATAAGAGTCTGACCTAACATGAAATGCTTATTTAAAAGCTCAACTAGACTATCAAATTTGTCAAATAGCAAATCCCCATATGTGTAATTATGAATGAGGGACAACGTCAACGTTATACATTCGTATTCCATAATGAACACTGTCCACTTTTTATTGTGCATCTGCAACATTTATCTTTTCGTTCATGCTATTTAATTTTCGAAAATATTTTCAGCTCCAGTGAACTCGCTCTTGTTCATTCTCATGCAATGCGAATAATGCAATGACATAATATATGACTCTGACTCTATCTATATTCGTATGACAAGATAATGTCAAATTTTATTGCGGGCAGAGTCAGAGAAATCTTCTTTTGATCACTTTCGGATCTTCCGCTTCCATTCAGCTCGCAATTCAATTAAAAGTCTAGAGCTATATTCCGACTCCATAGTAAATATACTTTAATTGCAATTAACTGCACATACAATCAATCCACAAGTTTGTGAATGGAACTCATAAAAAGACGCAATCTCAATCCGGCTCTTGAAACAACGCTATCAAATAAAAACTGGCTCTAGACAGACGGCAAATAAAGTGTGTGTTACTCAGTTAACTGCAAAAATATTTGCGACTTTACGAGCCGACCCCTACTTACTAGATAAATACTTACTCGTCAATACAAAATATTTGATTGGGAGCACGAGGAATCTTAAGCTTCATAGTAAACCCATATGCAGTCGACAATCTTCGTCATAACAACAAGTCATCTTTAACGTTCCAATACTCCAGCCAAACTATGCAGCAGTAAGAAGAAGAAGGATCAAAGTTTATACAAAACACGTTCGGCCTAACTGATAAGAATTGTCATTCGCAAAAAGGAAAATTGCAGAGATGCATGCAGCTCCGGGGTAACTGGAGGCGTATATAAAAAATTTGCATTTTACGTTGTATAATCTCCTTTCTTTTAAGAAATACAATGCAATGTTATATTATTTAATAACGCATAAAGTGCAATGAATTACTCATTCATCATCTATTCCCAATCCACAAGTCAAGTTGTCAACTCATTCCTCATCCTTTCCTTCCACAGTCTTAAAACTCTTTCCCAAATGCATTTCAGCAGGAATGCCGCTCCTCGGATGTCATTATTCTTACAAACTTCAATAATAATAAAATTCCATGCATGAGAGTCACTCACGCACTCGCATTTGGATTATCGTCTACAAAACGAGGAATAAGAGAAAAGCACTAACAAACGTTTGCTAATTTTTATGGACCATTTTTTATGAGCTTTGACTTCTCATCGACAGTGATTGTGATGAGTGAGTCAGATTTGTGATATTGTGATTAACTTCTCAAAGTTAAAGTTGTAAACAGCGGTACTCATAATATTAATAGTAAATACTTGATAACAATGGCATGTTCGTTCGTGCTCAGTCCGTAAATCTTAATATACTTTCTTAACTTGTCCCATTAATATCACGAATGAACCTTGCTTCGTTCCTAATTCGTAAAGTGGCCGATTAATATCCTCTTATGACATTCATAAGGACAAGGACTCCGGTATTGGACAGGACATAGTTGGATTGACGGACTGATAAAAAATAAATGACAAATTTATCGTGAAAAAAAATTTCCAGGCCAGAGGAAGCTTACACGTTTTCTACAAGTGCAAGTGAAAGAGAAGCTATATCTAAATGATCTGTTTCTTCCTGTGATACAAGCTTGTAAGATGTTTGTCGTGTACCACGCTCATTTACATACGTTATTGCTGGCTAAAATGACGGATAAGCAATCAAACTAGTTGACCGGAAGAGGATATGAAATCCAGCCCTCAGGTGTACGTGAGTATGGAATAAGATATTTCACATTTGTCATATGCACAAGTTAAAGCATTTTTTTACCTAGCTTATTTTTTTAACTTATGACTATGACGAATGCATTTATTAGTCATTTAGCAAGACGCAATATACTTAAGTAAATATAATACTTGCATAAATTATTATTCAGTCATATAGTTTTCCATTATGATTTCTTTCCAATCGCTTATCTAATCAGGACGCTATATTTTGTTTTAAATTGAAGCATTATTTACGTATTTCCTGTGCATTTTGCATGATAGTTGAGAGACCTCGTCTCTTCTGGTAAGGAAGTTGAGGCTTATCAGCTAACCGAACGACATAGCAAATAAATTATTTTTTTACTTTGCCATTCTTCATCAGTACCATTGTTCCATTTAAAAAAAAAAGATCGGTGATTGTGCGCTAAAATGAAGGATAAAAATACTTATGATTCCGCTTTGCTCATTATGGTTGCTCATTTTGTTAGTTTAGTAAATAAAGTTTGAGCTTGCGATAATGACAGTATTGACTCTAGTTTAGTGTTACATACATGGAGCAATTTGCAGTTAACTAATGTAAGCTGAAATGCTTTAACCAACGTTCATTTCTATCCAGAAATAATACATACATAACATGATTTACTCTATGACCATTGCAACATAATAATGTACAAGGGTTTGCGATAATTCGTAAAAAATGGTCTGGATCGGTAAAGAATAATGATATTAGCAACAAGTGAGAGATGATGATGCTGATCTACATTAGCGGCATAGCATATTGCCAGCGAGACGTTTATCATTATCATCATCCCATCAGCCGAACTCTGCTTTTGTTTTACTGACTATTGAACTTTACAAAACCGAGCTTATCAGTCAATGAATTTGCATTTTGAGATAAGAATCTTTGTTTTTCCGTGCAATTAAAACATTTAACAAATTAAATGACTGGGAATCTATCCTGATTTGCAGCATGCTTTAGTTGTTCCATGACCGCTGGCTGTCAGCTCCCCCACTGTTTTCTGCTCTTTAACTATGAAGCCGTATCCGATAAGGTGATATAGCGTTCATGCATCAGGTCACAGACTTTAAAAGTCTAGTTATATGGACTAGGACAATATATATACCTAACGACAGCAATAGTGTTTAGCGCAAACAATAATCAAAAAGTGTCGAATTAAATGTAGCGTCCAAACAGTTTAGCAAACCGTTTAATGGATTCCTTAGCTAAAATAACGTTATTTCACTACTTGTGCTTACCAGTGAAATTATATTAATAAAATCAACCATCTTCATATTTTACCGGATGTGTAGTAAATGTTTTGAATTAGTTAAGTGGGAAAACTAATTTCTTGAAATAAAAAAATGGATTCTCTGTTTAGGTAAGGCATAAGTAAAATTACAGTTTATTTTAGAGTATAATCTGTGAATCTTATTACGACCTTGAAATCTAAAAAATAAATAACGGCGGTCAACTTATTCTAGACTTTCCAGCATACTCACGAAAGCAAAATATTTTTAGGCTTGTCATCTTCCCAACCACAGTGTAAAATCGGAAGTTCCACTACTTCCACTTGATTCAAAAGAAAAACAATTTTTAAAAAATACGTTGGTTTTCATTCTCCTATTCTCTACTCATTTTCAACTATCCACGTCCCATGACAAACCAATTGAGCGTGTGAGCTGTGAAAGGGGAAAGAGGATAGTATATGGGACCTAGCCAATGCAAACTAATGATTTGGAAGTGAGAAAAAGTTTCTGCTTCGTTGACGTTATTACTACCATCCATCCCAGTGTCCAATTACACCAATAATATATTATTTTTTTTAAAGTTCAGTATAATATTTACCAGATGTGTCCGAATTGGTATGCACTATGCAGTCTTACAATTAGTTTCATGATGAGGTGCTCAAATGTAAAAATTAAAAAAAAAACACACATATTACTTATTAAGGAAGATGGCTATGGTAAAAGAATGTCGTTTAATTAGTGCATAGTCAGCAATTTCAGTAATAAGTGGACATTGCATTTTGCATTATCTCTTGATCCTGACGTTGAAAACGCATTGACGCATTCATAATGTCATTCATGACTGGATGACGATCAAGATCACAAATAAATTCCAATCTTATTACGAATACTTTTTATTAAGACGTAAAAGAAATTGATATGAATAAGATTGCAAAGTCATGAATAATGACTTGGACGATGATCGCTGTCAACATGTTTATTCTCCATAAAAAGCGAAAACAATGTATGCGTTTGCTTTTAATTTCATTAACTTTCAAAAATGTTCATTCGGTTTTGGAAATCGGCATGAGATCAAACATTTTTCGGAAGAAAGTTTTTGTTAAAACTCTTCTGTCAAAAGAGAGCCAACTCAACACCATTCAAATCTGCAGCACATGAAACTGTTGCGTCCTTTCGTTGCGTGTGATGACGATGATGATGGGAATGCGCAATGTAAGTAAATTGAGTAAAATTGCACCGTTTGGTACGGATCATTTCATACTGGCTGCTTCATGTCATGAGGGAATGACAGCCCTCACACGTCCACGGTTTATTATGTGAGCCGAACATTATGGGTATTTAAGTATTCCATATCCTCACACAATCTACCCATGTAAATATACAGATTTACTTAGACCGACAGGAGAGATTTTTTTTTAGAAAGAGGTCTTGACGTTTCGTTTTGTTATGAGGTTGAATGAGCTACTCAGATTACAGCACAACCGCAAATGGACATCTTGCTTGAATATGTGATCGATTTTTAGGCATAACATGACTCAAAGTGTTGCGCTTTAAAGTCATATTCCACACTCTAATAAGCCGTTCAGATACATGATGATGACATGACAGATCTGATGACGGTCGAGTGTTGATTGATCCATATTTTTCAACTTTTGCCCAACTCAAAATGAAATCTTCTGACAAAAAATCGTCAAAATTTTTATCCTTTCTATCCTTTGTTTTGGCTGAGGACTTTCCTCTACCGCATAACTTGGAATGGCTTGTGTGATGTGGATTGATTACGTCTGTAATATGCATAAAAATACATTTTGACGTATTATTATTCGGGTCATCTCGGTATTGACTTTGGATTGATTGTAAACATCCTGTATATAGTCAATTAAAAACATGATTATTTTCGTATATTATCAGGTACCTAATGTATGTATTTTTTGGTTGGTTAAATGTGTTTGATAAAAAACAACAATATTTTCATGTTAAATCTATGCAGTTGATAAGGGTTTGCAGCCGAGTTGGCTAAGCGAATTTATTAAAGAGAATTAAAGTAGGATATATGATTATAGCTTAATATCATGATTAATATCAAATTCTTCCAGGGAAAGAATGCACAGACGTTTAACAAAAGTACTAACAAAAGTGACTGGCACCACCAACGTCGTCAATGTTTCACAGTTCATGTCACCCACACTGGAAAGCCATCGCCATCACCAATTGCTCAAAATTTATATTTTATTGGAAACAGGTTCCGATCATGTGAAATGTAAAGCTCCCTTAAATAGCGTTTCCGCATAGAGGCATATCATATCAGCAACATGCGACTACCACGAGGTTCCCATTTAGAAAAAAATGTTAGCTTTATTGTTTTTCATAAAAAAAAATGGAATGCATTTGGAATTTGATATTTTTGTAATAAAAATTCAAAGCAGTATTGATAAAACACAGACATTGAGAACAGAATTCCACACAAGTCAATCTACAACTATAACTGCGTTTGTTCGGCATTTAATTGCCGCAAAAGGCATCGGGTTAACTTCCCTGGAACCACGGTAATAGAGGAAGACCAATGGCTATTACTCAAATTATAGATAAATATATATATTTTTAACCTGACTACTACTCAATCACGTCGACTCCTTCCACTCTCCGTTCATTGAAAAGTAACCCGAACTTGTACTAAATGAAGGATTACTACTCATAGATGAAGCTGAACTGGATGGTGCTGCTCTCCCATTCTTTTAAAGAAATCATAAAACTTTGTATGGATGACTTAAGCGGTTCGCTTTCCGATGGAAAGGGAAGCTTTTATGGAGAGGAAAAGTATTCATACTCATAGACCTTCCTTATAATAAGCTGAATTAGTTGTATTGTTTAGTTTTATCACTATACCTATAGCAAGGTGGTGGGGGTGATGATGGTGATGATGGTCATTCTGAAAAAAATATGTTGTTTTTTGGTACACTTTTAAAAAAATACCAATGAAACTTAATCCTTTATCACAACTGTGGTCTGGATGCATAATTTATTTTATAAACGACTAATTTGAACGATACCTTTCCTTGCCATACATAAATCCAAGGGTCTTTCCAGACTTTTGCTTCAGTTTCGTTTAATTTTTTGACTGGAAAGGACGTTCAGTTTTTTTAAGGAAGAGATTTTTTTAACGAAAATTCTCAGGTATAAATATTTTCCCAGCTCGGCAGGAAACAGAGCTTTCCATAGACAGGTAGCATATTATTGGAAGGAGTGTGCCTAAATGGTTGTAAAACATGGCGAGACTAATCGACCTCATTTAACTATTTGATGTTTATTGTTTGATTATTTTTTTAGATCTGTAACGAGGCTTATGTAAGGTTATATTCTAATTATACGGCAGGGGATAAGACTCGGATAGTAGCGATTCAGATCGTGAGCGTCCTCGTCATCCTACTCACATCTCAATCCTCAAACGACTCCCGACATTCGTGATACTTCTTCGCGAATCATTCATCAAGTCATTAAATCCAGCGGAGTAACAATGGCAACTACATTTGAAGACAGCAGCTTCATTCTCCCGTCCTCCTCTGATGATTTGCTAGAGAGTATTTTTGGGTCGGATCCGCTGGGAACTGATTTGGGTGGCATGGTGGACATTTCTGATCTTGGGTCACTTTTTTCCGGACCTTATCATTCCAGTTTGTCGCCTTCTGACTCACTTCAAGGTAACACTTTGCCCTCTCATATTATCGTAAACTTTAGGAAAGTTTTTAAGACAGGGCATTATATGTAAATGTGACAGCGAAACCAAAGCCAGTTTAACTAAAAGTAAACAGCTTTGCATGAGTCATTTATCCTGTTGAGTAAGCAATTCTGAGTGCAGTCAATAAGCCAGTTTGTACGTACATATGCCAAATCTGTAAACAAAATGATTAATACAAAAATGAGAGATGGGAGCTACGTTGCTTCTACCAGACATAAATAAGCATTAATAGAGAATAAATGTTACAACTTGATTGATAATATAATCTGTATCGTTGATTTGTCTGAACTTGCAGATAGCCTTACTGCATCGGAGTCTCCATTCTCTACAACTTCATTTGATGATATTTCTGCAGGGAGTTCTGGCAGCAATTTGAGTCCATTCGGCGAATTTTCTCCGGATCCTTTGTCATATGGTTGCAGCTTCCCACTAACTTTCTCTTCAAGTCATGTTCAGGTGAATATTCAAAAAAAAAAAATTACTTGTCGGGACTAGGACTGGAAATAAGTATTACTGAAAAGGAAAAGAATTCGTCTAATGATATGTGGTCACTTTCTCTTACTGATACAGAATGACACGGTTGGACTGTTTACCGGAAGCTTGCCCCCAACACAAATGAGTATGAACGCATCCACTCTGGCGGACCCGTCACCAATGATGCCAGACCCTAATTACATCTTTGACAGCAGCTCATTAGATGAGTTAGTTACGCCTGAATGTAGAGATTTTGACATTGAACCATCCCCATGGGACATAATTCCGATGCTAACCCCGCCGGATAGCTCCATGTCGTCCAGTATTCCCTATCCCGCAGAAATATGCACAATACCCTCTCCATATCTGTGTTCTGTAGAGGAGCCCAAGCTATCCTGTCCAAGGAGTCCCCTACTCTCATCATCATCAAACTGTCTTAACACGATTAATGCCAATCCTGCGGATTATGCTCCCCTCCCCCCAACAACTCTCAGTCTTGGAGGCTTCATCGAAGTGGAAAATAAACCAAACATTGACAAAATATCTATCCCCACCTTACCCAAAAGAACGAGGGGGAGGAAGCCTGGAAGCTCTAATAAGACAAAAAGCCCGTCATCATCACCCCCCTCAAAAAAGTCGACAAAGGGCCGAGGAAGGGGGAAATCTACAAGTGACACAGCTCAAGAGCTGAAATGCCCTTATGACAATTGTGACAAGGTCTACTTCAAATCATCTCATCTCAAAGCTCACGTCCGCCGACATACCGGAGAAAAACCCTTTGTCTGTCCGTGGGAACAATGCCCCTGGAAATTCTCCAGGTCTGATGAGCTCGGCCGGCATTTCAGGTCGCATACTGGGGACAAGCCTTATCAGTGCACGACTTGCTCCAAACGCTTTGCTCGGAGTGACCATCTCTCGAAACACAAACGAGTTCATGAAAGATCCCGAGAGTCATGTGAATATTTGCTAAACACGTTGAATATGTAATTAATAGTCTCTCATGCCATGTTAGTACATTAAACCAAGCTGTTATACATATCAAAACTGCCTCACAAAGCCTTGTCTCTGTGCCTTACATTACAAGCTGCAAGTCTCATGTGTAAATTTTTTATACCTAATTAAGTAAGTATTGTACAAATTAGCTGTATAAACATATAGTCACAGTGACATTTTGCTATAATAAATAGCATTAGCGTAGTAATAATATTTCATATTGTTCATATTTTCACCAAAAATATATATATTTATCCAGTGCATTGCTTACTTATGTACAATAATTAATAATATATGTAGTTCAGTGTATTTCATATATTATGTATTACTGCTACTTAACTATCAACTATCAGTTATCCCCTGTTACCTAAACAACAGTTCTAGCTTTAATCGTTTTTATGGTATAATTATAATATCTCTTTCACTGCTTGTTGTCCAGTCCCATCTATCAAGTACTTACTATATCAGAGTGTCGTTGTATAGTATTAGGTTCACCAAGGTATTTATTTAATGACTGATGTAGACTACCTTATTAGACTATCACAGCCTGTGATTGTATTTTTTTGTTTCTGATTAGATGACTGGATTCATGTGGAAAAAGTCATTGACCGACAGGTTCTGCTTTAGGATTCCAAATCAATCTGTATAAAAAAGACTTCCAAAGAGTTTCCAAACCTCTAAACACAATGTTTCCTAAATTAAAGTGGTATGACCAAATTCTCGCAATTCATAGTGTGACTTGAGCATTTCACTATTTTGCATTAATTATTTGTAGAAAAGAATCTAATCCTGGTCATGTTATTATTATATCCATCCATCATATCCTCATCAGATCACTTGTACCTGCACTTTCATCATGTTTGTTGAAGTTCACCAAAAAAGCATTATTTTTTTCGTTCATAAATCAAGTTAACAGCCAGGAAGGTCTCATTAATGATTCACTTAAAAATGTGTGGAATATGTTGGTGGAGAGTTGTCCTGTGTAAAAAAGAGTAAATGAAGAGTTTACCAGCATTTTATTTTGATACTGTCCATCTTTCATCCACATATTTTTCGTGCATGCATGCCCCACTGAGCGAACAATACCCTTTTGTCACTATCGGTATTGAGGATTCAACCTTTTTCCCCTGATGCGACAGAATCCATTGGAAAAACTTTTCCACTTGGCCCGTAAACGATATGATAGAGGATTTAAGTTCAATTAAACTTGTTCATTTAATCAATGCTCTATTCATGGGACAATAGACGCATGGATGACTTTGGCCCTGAACGGCCCTGGATAATATCACCTTCAGCATTGAGTGTCCGTCGTGGTCATCATAATTACAATAGCGTTGCATGAGAACTTCCCACCGCTTCCGTCTTTTCAACCTGAGCAAGCTAAAAAAAATGATCTGTGAAGCATGGACACAGTTTACACAATTGCACACTTTTATGACATGATCTGATTCAATATCGCGTCACGAAAATGATCTCTTCATAAAAGCGAACGTGACATTCACTATGGGATACGCATGATGCCTGTTTTAATGGAGAAAATTTGAATCTGTTCGTGACGTAACCCTTGTGAACAGGAAGTTATGATATGATCATGAATAAATAGAGAAATATTTTAGGTACGGACGCTTTTGCTCCTTGCAAACGTGCTCTCCGCATTGAATCCGACCATCATAATATTTTGGCGAAGCTAAAAATTTGTAGTTCATGTTTTAATATCAAATTAAACTGTAAATTTTAATTGACATAAAATGGGAATATGCAGAAGAAACGAAAACAGTTTAAGAATCTGCTAGTTTAACTGATTAAGGGAAATGATGTGCTTCCAACTGCTCAAAAGCTGTGTTCTAGTCCTTACAATTGGGTGGCAAGTGAATTGTGAAAGTGGTGAGGAGAGTAGGGTGACATTATTGGAGCATTCGTCCTTATTGGAAGTGATTCCTGAAGGATTGTTTGAACTACCGTTAGGGACAACTAGTAGGTTTTTTAAATAAATAAGTTTTGCATTGCAATTTTCAAGGAATGTAATCCGTCAAAATTTGAAATGTAGATGATCGAATCAAATCTCAATCATGGTCTTTACTGCAGCCAAGAGAGTTAGATGACAATAGCAGGGTACACAATCCTCGACCCTCAAGACCTGTCAGGTACACAGGGGAAAAGTTATGTGAGGGTGCTTGTATCACCGCTCGTAATTGTGATCACCACGCGGGCCAGACTCAAGGACACTGCTCCAATGGAAACATTTGCTGTGTTTGTATGAAAAATTATTTTAATTACAGAAAATCATTTCTTAAGCAATTTTTTAAGTAATATGCATTTTGTAAAATGTCCCAAACACAAGTTCCAAGGTCCTGTGGAGGTGTGTCTCGGGAAAAGGTGTCTTTCTTTCGATCACCAAATTATCCTGATTCCACAAATCAGAGTTTGGAATGCTCCTATAGAGTACATCCAAATGAGAACACGTGTGCTTTGAGGTTTGTCCTAATTAATATTTACTCTTACATTCCATCGTGTTTGAAAAAGGAAAAATCGATTGATTCATTTCCTCTTAAAATGTAGGATAGATTTTGAACGATTTCGATTGAAAAAGCCCAAAAGGTACACAAAAGTGGAAAAATGCGTTGATGACATCATGTTTGTCCTGAATTCTGCACATGGAGCAACGGAAGGCGTCTGCGAAATGGAAAATCATACCGGTACAAAATATAGCATGCCATAATGTGCGTACTATTCCGAGAAGGCAAAGTATGTATCAATGAGACTTTATCATTCCATTTTGTTTAGCTATCGTTGAAGTAACTCCACATTCTAGTCATCCCATAATAATTTTATTTGTAACTCAGAGTGAAAGCGTCAGTTGGAACTTAAAGATAACCCAAATTAACTGTAAGAAACAGTCGCCATGGAAAAGTGAGTCAACTACCTAAACGTTAGAGGATCACCTAGATTTTGGAGCAAGTTCCGAGTGACTTGATTAATTAAGTAATGTCTATAATTATTGAAACAGATAACCCAAACTGTGGCCGTCAACTTTTATATGAACCAAACGAATATGACTCGGACGGTCAGTCCGGATTGGAAAATTCCGAGTATCACATGACAAGCTTCTTAGGAAGGAAACAAGGGAATGAGCAGCTCCCACAACCAGAACCATACATTGTCAACGGGAAGGATGCTGAACTACGTGAATTTCCGTGGCAAATAAGCCTCCAATTAAAGAGCAAGTCTAGTCACAGATGCGGAGGCACAATTTTAAACGAACGGTAACTAAAAAATAGAGAAAAACATACACCAACTTGTAAATATATTAGGAAACTGAGATTACTCCAATTATTCTTTATTAGAAATATACTGACTGCGGCACACTGCGTATTCAGGTAAAATGATATTTTACTAATTGATGTCAAGGGGAAATTACTTGTGGAGTCAATCATTGGAATAAGGATGTATTTTTTCTATAGGAATGCATTCATTTCCAATACAAGGTTGAGGGTTGTGGTTGGCGACTACATTCTAGACTCAGAGGAGGATGGGAAGCATCAAGAGTTTGATATTGAGAAAGTCATCGTCCACTTCAATTACAAGCCAGCCCTATCTCACGTGAATGATATTGCCGTGCTAAGGTTAAATGGGACAATTAAGTTTAATGAAAAGGTTCAACCAGTCTGTCTACCTGATCAAGGTATTCCCAGAACAAATTGGAAGATGAATATTATATTTTACATGTAAATGAAGTAGGTACGTACCCAGGTCATATTTTATATTTGACAATCAGATCATGAGGTGTACAACAAAAATGCAATTGTTTCCGGTTGGGGATGGCTAAACGGATCAAACCCTTCGGCGACATCAGCTCGGCTACAAAAGCTGGACGTGAAAATAATTCCCAATGATGAATGCAGATTAATCGTAAAGAAGGAATATGAGGAAGTTCTCCAAAAGAACTTGACTGTTGAAGATATCACCAAAGCCTCACTCATGGGCACAAGTGAAATGCAGCTTTGTGGAATGACCAAAAAGAACTCTTCAGCTTGCTTTGTATGAGACATGAGTCTAAACAAAATCTTGCATCCAATTTACAATCAAATTTTAACAAAAAATTTTTATTGTCGTTTTACAGGGTGATTCAGGTAATGGAAGCAATTAGTCAAAGTTATTTTGGAATATTTTCTGAATATTAATCTGTACTTGCAAAATGTTTGTAGGTGGGCCATTAACAATTCGAAACGAGGAGGATGGTAGGTATACCCAGGTGGGGATTGTCAGCTACGGTTTGGGAAAATGCCGAATTGACCGAGATATTCCTGGATCCTATACAAATGTAAAGAAATATTTGAATTTTATTATGGTGGCGACATTGGATCCATAAAGCTGACCAAATAAAAAAAAACTTGTTATACCATTTTATATTATAGTTCTCTGGCCTCGTCAATAGCATCAGCACAAATTACCGTTCATGATTTACAAGCCCTAGAAGGTTCATAATGGATGCTTCTAATCTAATACATCATTCTGATGGTCATATCAGATAAGCATGCAGTGGCATAAATGCCTACAAAACTGTTGTCCACCTCCCAATTATGAAATGGTCTATTAGCTTATTTATTGGAAATTTAACGTTATCTTAATGACCCCTGGACTGCTTTATAATTAGAGGGCAAACTCACCTCACATAATAATTCACAATTAGCAAGAAACAAGCAATCGTCCCCCGACAGCCTCAGAAGCAGTAACGCTTCATCCTTTGTGTGGTAGCTCATCAAATATGCTTTATTTTCGTGTTGTCATCCCTATTGTGAATTACGTGGGGATCAATGATCATAATTGGTTTGAGGATAATGCCGTTGCCTTTATGTCACATTAAGAGAGTAAAAACATTGTGCAAAGTCAATATGAAAACAAGTTACTAAAAAACAAGTATAAGTATTACGACCACAATCATTGAGCTGGTCTTCTTTTAATTCATTTCATATTAAGTGGATCCTTCAGGGCGTGAGTTATAAGTACCTACTTGTCATACCGACACCAACCTACCTGCATAGTTATGTAATATGGAAGAATGCCAGTAACTCTACATGAGAACAGCGTTTAAATATTATTAAATAAAAAAGCGCAATGACGGCAACCGTTTCATTAAAAGGGCAATCATTCAGCATGAATCAGCATGATTGGGGGGAAACGTGGCTGAAAAATATAAGCTGAAATAAGCTCTATTATTAGCTATGAATCTACATACCCGGCACGAAGCTTTTGATTATTTATTTAAATTTCATTTTCAAAGAATGAACAAAAAAAAACACATTAAAAATTATCACTTTGAGAAGTACTCATTCCCAAAAAAAGGCTTAACCTCATTCTATCATTTATAGCCTTGTATATGAAAAGATCTCATTTTACTACTATTACTTGACTTGACGCATTCTGTATTATAAAAAAGGCTTTAACTTGAACTGATCTATTTTATAGTTAAAAACTGATGACAACTATAATTGGCTCAGTAAATCTTCTAAACTCTATCCCTGCCAGCAGCTCAGTGATATCTTACGAAAGGTTAAACAGGACAGAAATAAGCTCTTTCAACTCAAAAAAAAAATAATAGTTGA
Source organism: Lepidocyrtus paradoxus (assembly GCA_034696885.1). NCBI lineage: Eukaryota > Metazoa > Arthropoda > Collembola > Entomobryomorpha > Entomobryidae > Lepidocyrtus > Lepidocyrtus paradoxus. Next base: position 5,469 of record JAQGAH010000481.1, on the reverse strand, counting down.
GAATGATATTATCAACTGTATCAAAATAAATAAGTTATTCTAGGTAAAAAAAAATATCTAAATGACCTGAAAATTTAATAATAAATGAGTCTCTGTGGAAGAAAACAGTCTAATTCTACAAAACACAAGTAAGAATAAATTAATCAAAGTAACACAGCAAGAACCTATCAGAGCTCGTTTATAGGCGAAGATAATTAGAATCTGATAGCACTTTGTTATTGAGCCGCTTTTGTTGCTACTCAAACGCGAAAAACGAAATCCTTCATGTACGCAATAATGTATGGCTGGATGGTGATGATGACACGACGGTTATATTATATTCACAAGTAAACATCTTATTAAATTTTCGTTGGATAATTGGACATTTTGCCTTTTTTTCTGCTACAAGGCGTCAACCGTATTAACAATTGTTATCTATTGATATTGAAACAGCTACCCTGATCTACCTGTCTACAAATGTTGGCCCTTAAAAACTATTGTTCATGATGTATGGCTCCTATGACATTCTCCATTCCTATGAAGGTGTAGGGATAGGGATCCTTTTATAGGCATATTTACTCGATTAAAAGAGTTATTAATTTCCAAACAGATTCACTAGGATGATTATTGCATACGAGTACCTTTCCACCCAATGAACAATGAAAATGAATGACACATTGTTTCATCAGACTTTCCCTGATGGTGGATCCCCCAATTTAAGATGGGACTTAGCATACCCCCAATTAAAAATGGATTGTGCGTACGATACGCTAATCGGCGATACGCTAATTTGTGATTTTTTCTAAGTCCAATTCATAATTTTTCATTGCTAATACGCTAATCAAAAAAAATGTGATAGATGATTCGTCTCACTTAAAAAAAGTTAAGACTCTGAGTTGTTGTCATAAAGATTAAATTCGTTGAAAATCTCCGGAATCATATTTTAGGAACAAATCTCCCAGATCCGTTAATTGTAGATGATTTTATATAGCCAATCCTGGTATGATAGCAGTAGTGTTGGGGATCGGTATTTACCGCGGTCCAAATACCGAAAAGTGTCGGTCCGGTATCGGTATTTTTGGAACGATACCGATACCGCTGACTTACTCTCAGTGGTACCGAGACTGATACCGATACCGACAGAGTTTAAAAGTCTGTATCAAAACAAAACAAAACATGACGTTTGGAGTTCATACTTAGCATGAAATGTTTTTTGCAAATATAATGTGTCGATTTAGGGCTAGACGTCACTTTCAGTGTCAATAAATGCATTTCTGAAGCAAATTTTTTTGGAACGATACCGAAACAATACCGCAGACTTAATTTTAGTAATACCGAACCGATACCGATACTTACAAATTTTGAAAAGTCCAAACCGAACCGATACCACAACAAATTTCCCATCCCCAACACTGGATAGCAGTATCATATATGGGATTTATATTGATGTAGAAATTAGGCCTCTCATACTCTTTTACGATGATAACAAAGGCGGAATTCCTAAAGGTTGATTTTTTTTTGCAATTTGGGGACAATTTTGCATCCTTCTCAAGAATAGAAGCGTTACAGATTTTATTTTTCGCAACAACACTAGGTCGCTCTCGCTCTTAGTGGTACGAACCGATAACTGGTTATTTCATGCTGAATATTTCCTTGTCAGATTCTACTCATAAATGTTTTGATATAATCTGCAATTGTAAAATAATGGAATTTGAATTAAGTTTTCCTTTATGAAACGGAAAGAAGGTCAAAGAAGTGCGGAACTTCTAAAAGTAGGTGTTGTCACTGGAATTGATTTCACAAGACTAATGAATCTTTGAAGCATAATGAAGCAAAGCCATTTAATTCATATATTTGATATAATATGGAGTCCAATAATATTGAAAGGACAAAGCTCTACATTCCAGTTACCTTTTCCGTTTATTCATTTGTTTAAGTCATTTTTTGGGAAATTAGCGTATTGTCGATTAGCGTATTGTGGGTGACACGCATCTTCTATGTAGGTTATAGTTTTCTACGATAGAAAATGTCCCTGGTGCACTTTATTGTGCACATACCAAACACTAACGGCGTCAAACTGTGAAAGATGTAGGTCTGTTTTAAATTTTTATTTATAGCTGAACGCTCCTGCTGGCGGATGGAGAAAGAAGACCAACCACCATGTGCAAGGAGGCGACTTTGGAAATCGGGAGGATAAGATTAACGAATTTCTCAGGCGTATGGTGTAATAGATTTATTGACTTTTATATACACGTTCAATAGATTTTGAAAATAAACTTCGTAAATTCCACTTTGTATTTGAACGAAACTTGGACTTTATTTGCATCAATTTAGCTCATACAAATTCAGTTATAAAATCACGACAAAGTACAAACAAATGCATATTCATTTATCTATTAATAACAGCAATAATAACTTTAATGACTGCTCAATCTTACTGATTCTCATAAATGTAAACCTACATTAAATTCTACAATACATAGGTCTGGAACTTTTCAAGCATCAGCGTGAACGGGATTATTTAATACCGCTTTTTCGGTTTCCGTTTACGTGTCACTTTTATTGTATTCATGGCTTTATACTCCACCCTGTCATTTGTTTCATCTAGAGTGGCAACTAGCAATACTTTTTTCACCGTTTGGGCTAGTCTAGTTAACGAAACAACGAAAGGTGGCACCTTGCCTTTGGAGGTATCATGGCACAATATTATAAATTCAGAATGGGTTTTCGCAGGGTCACCCGGATAAGCTAGGAAATCTCCACCGAACTTGAGCCCCACATTAACGAAATACTTCCTGTTCAAATGAAAATCTTCGAACACTTTGTATCTTAGTTTTTCTATATACGACTCCGAAATCGGGATGTCACAAGGAACGTAATCCGAGTCTTTGGTCCATGGATCTTCTGCAAAACAGTTGACAATATAAAGAATTTTATATAAGTTTATTGATCTATAATTCCAATACAAAATTCACCCAAAGTCTTTATTTAAAAAAAGGTAAACTTACTGAGGTCAATTTGAGAGGTCTCATATGGTAGCTCCACTTTCTCTGTTTCTTTCTGAATCACTGCATCCCGATCAAGGACAAGATCCTTGCCTTTTCGGCGCTTCCCTTCGATGATTTTATCCACCATTGATTCGATCTGCAATTTCCGCTTGTTTCTGTGAATCTCCAGCTGAAAATTATAATGAAACATTGTTGACTTTGAATCCCCTGCAATTCAACCAGCATTCCGTATTATTATGCACGTCACGGTCGTCACGTTCACGTACCTGCTCCACCCTTCGTTGCTGTTTCAAACTGTCCACATCCGTTTTTGGAACCAACGGATTTAAAAGACTCAGGGTAGGTATTTGAAATGCCTTAGCTATTCCGTGCTTAACAAGGTAATGAGCCTCAATCCGACTCAACCTTACTGGTAACGTATATGATGTGGAATTCATCGACGCAGCGCCATCCAAGAAACCGCAAATTCTATAATCCCGTCGTAGCGCACTATATTCTGCAAAAAAAAAAGTATCTAGCATGATATATAGCTTTCGTTTTCGTTCTTCCATAGTACCCCATGTGTCTACCAACCGTCTCCTATCACTGGACATAGCTTTTAACATTTTTATTTATATGAGTAAAGTAATTAGCTGAGTGACAGGTCTCGTACCCTCGGTATCCCAGACATAAGGAATGTCATTGATCATAATAATCTTAATTGTCATCGTCTTCTTTTCCTTGTCCGTCTCCAGATTTAGATCCAATTTTGTTTTGTTGAGTTCTCCTTCCGTCTCTCTAATTATTCTGAACAGACTCTGAATATGGAAAGAAAACAAAATATTAGTTATCAATTGCCCAAAGAATCTTTACTTTATGCCTTATACTCCAACTCTCCAGTTTCACTTTATTCAACTTTTGTAATTTTATAATTTTAATAATGATTTTTTGGACTACTCGGTTCTAAATCGACTTGTATATAAATGATAAACAAACAGTTCATCAACGCACCTATCAAAACCTCATTTAATTGCCTGTGAAATGGAATAAGTTACACTCAACTCACTGTCACAGTAGACTTAATGAATAGACGCAATCAGTCAAGACAAACGGAAAGGTGGAAGTCGGTTGAAGAGAGGAAAGAAAGTGCCTTTCTTTCACTCCAGCTGTTGGATCTTCTGTAAACTACCCGTCTAATGTCTAAAGAGATCCGTTAACTTATAATTGCCCTCACCGATGAATCTAGTAAATTAAGCAGACATTAAAAACTCACGGGTATAAATTTTAATACTGAAACCTTCCGCTTTAGTTTCACCCTAAATGATGGACAAATTATAGTTACTTAATTAAGTGTATCGAATTATCTTACGTGAGTATTCTTCTATCGGAAGTATCGGAATAGAAGTGCTCGCTAGTAAGGTTGAATGGACAGTGGCATGAGCTCCGACAAAAGTAGTGAAGTGAATTGGAAAAACTGGGGATAACAACAACACTCCATGCCATAAAATACTGAAAACCCGCAGACATGAAACTGGGGTATAATAAGAACAAGGACTCCATGCTAATGGAGAGACATATAGTACAAAAAAGATCTCCGCAGATGGAGCATCATTCAAAAGGCAACAAGGTAAAGACTAGCTTCATGCCATTTCACAATCAACATCCAACATCATCATTACTTATTTCGTCTGCACCTGCATAGCTGCACAAACCAAAAAGTATGTATCGTATGCTGACCCATATTGCTTATACAATATCCCGTCAATACATTTTCTTGAAACGATGTACTGTACTACGTACGACCTCGCTGCTGCCTTGCGCGTCGCTCCTGAGGCTTAGTGAGGCAACTCTTGAAAGCATTATCGGTATAGTATTTACATTGCATGTATTTTCTTAGAAAGGAGGCAAAAGGAGGATTTTTCTAGGCACACGGGTGAGCGCTTCATCATCATCATCATCACATCATCATCATCATCATGATTCAATTTCTTGAGTTCCCTGCTCTCAGTTCGTCAGATTACCAAAGTAAAATGTAGGAGAAAGTTGAAGGTTCCCTTCCTCCGCTCTTGGGAGGCCAGTTCTGGGTGAGTTAAACTTTAACCGATCTTGAAATTAATAAATAATAATTAGTGGTGTGTATGGAAGGAGTGCAAGTAGTTTTTTATGTTGTTCTAATTGTTGAAGAATGTTGAATAAAAAAAATAGAAAATTCTTTTGTAGATTTGATAGAGGACATTTGGTTATATTGGCAACCTATGAGTCGCTCAGGAAGTTCCCGAGAGTACGGTACCTAACTAAGGGAGAACCGCGGGTGAGTGTTTTAGTCATCATTTTAATGCAGTATTATTATTCATCATTGTTCTGCGAAGGTTCTATGAATGCTTGTAGTTATGCCAGTGTTCGAAAATTAGTTGGGTGAGCTGGTCGTGAGCCGTGAGAATAGATGAATAATAGCAATCAAATGTTTAATTTGTTTTAATAATCTGATGTTTGTTTTGATTAA